>JABSTL010000339.1:0-12546 GCA_013759095.1 Fusarium sp. NRRL 29148
ATCATATGTTACTTCACTTTTCATGTCCTCTATGTAATTAATTTATTGTTCTTAAATCCTTTTTAGGTAAATATATTTAGTTGTATTGGGGTTTAATGTGCTTTCTGGCGAAGACAAATCATTTCAAACACAATCAGGCCAACTACAGCACAGAGAGAAGTACTTCTGTGGTCTTGCACGGTAGTTACAGTCACTCAATACTAGGATTATCTTTCTAGGTAGCCTCATCGCATGGTGTCGCTGCAGGTATTCACCGTGCAAGATAAGCAAGCCCTCGACCTGTTTATTCATGCTACAGGTTTAGAAGACCTTGTTTACTTCCCCCAAGAGCCTTTGGCGCAGCTCTCTGAGCGCAATGGATAAATGGACGGGGCTTGGTGCGCTTTTGGTCTCACGTATTGAAGTACTGGGAGGGGGACGATGATTCAATAGGACCAACTTGGCCCATTGCCTTCAGGATGAGTACGCAGTGTGCTGTCCCACAATCTTTCGTCAAACGAACATCGCGAAGTTGCCGGCGAGGCTCTCCGTGCATGGAAAGACTACGATCGAAGGTTTTCAACTTCCGAGAAGGAGCTTGAATGCTTATGTTATGGAGCAGGGTGGTCCGAAGCGCAGAATGGTTCAGTGTTTGGCTGCGGAAGCTAAGTAGTCTCGGATGCTTGACTCTGTCCAACATCGCCTTCTTGGTTTGGAACCGGAGAGCATCATCGGGACGAAGGGCTTGGATTGCCGGGAGGCTTGAATTTGAGTCGCTGTGCAGCAAAAGTCAGTAAAAACCTTGCTGATGACTGCTGGTCCATCTCGGCTTGTTCAAACCTTCAGACCTTACATCTAAGACATTGTCATGCTCGTGTGGACGGTCTGTATTATCACGCAAAAGCGGTACCTCGTAGCCTAGCTTTCGACGATACCAAAGGTTATGGCTGAAGACCTGCCCTGGTAGTCCGATTAAGTCGAGAAAGGTGTGGCGGTAGGGGATTCGGACTTGAAGCAGGGTCTTGTGATGAGTAAGAGGAAGGCGTTGATCAGCAATGAGGTTTGCTGGCAGGCAACGCCGACAAGCTCTTGTCCCTCAATCGTAATACCTTGCTCCGAGCTGAGATGAAGCCATAGCATGGTCTCGACTGACTAACGTAGGATGATATGTTCGAGTCGGCGCAGTCGGTGTACTCAGTATGGCATCGACGACGACGCGACTTGACGGTGAAGTCTACGTCAAAAGTGATGCGGCCTTGCATCGCATCTTTCACGCTGATGGATTCGCGTCGTCCGTTAGACATCAACAATGAATTGACGAAGGCGAGCGGAAGGTTTCAACGACGGAGTGTTCGTCGGCGGCATGGTATGTTCCGCATCAGACACGTCGTATCGAAAGAGTCGGATCCGACACTTGCAACCGCAATCGCATATTGAGATCGAACCAAGGCGTTTCCCAGGAGCCTGGAGCAGTTAATACATGTAAGCTTGTCCAATTGAGGTCCACATACTTACAGACTGTAGAGCTCGGAGTGGTACACACCCCCTATGCGCGAGACTGATCTCTATCTGGCCCAGTATAAACAGCGATATTTCATCCGTATGTACTGATGAATTCGAGAAAGGCGAATCAATCCCAGGTTGAGAGTGCTCCTCAACATGTTGCTGGAGGAGGTAGTGAAGGTGGGGGGGAGGGCAATCACTGGTAACTGAAGCGCTAAACGGACCTGGCCGATGGCACTGGAATGCAAAACGCGTCATGATTCCAGGCTGCAACCATCTCACTACCTTCCATCACACTCTTTAATTGATCCCCCAAGCTTTTACTTTTGTCGGTCGGCTTTTTGAGTTCATCCAAGCAAATACTTCTTAAGATCGACATCATCTAAAGTCACAACCGCCGTTTCTGTCTAGATCACGAAAGAAAAAGGGGGCAATAGCCCAAACTCTCGACATGCACTGTGTCCTTCTCCGCGAAACCAACGCGTAGGGTTACATAAAGGTCTGTACGTACTGTTACTCCCATTGTCTACTCCTTTGAGCAGGTCAGCTTGCAATCGTTGCGTAAACAACAATGCCGAACGCGTCCGGCCGCCTTGACCAAATTACCAGTGTTTCAAAGCTTCGGCCAGGCCAAGAAGCAAGTACGTGTAGAGCCATGTCGAAAATCCTGCAAGTACCTCTGTTGGTGGCGGCGATAAGTGTGCGTCGCCAGTCTGAGTCATGAAACTTTGGCGCAGTCTCCGCACCATGGAAGCTAGGACATTGTTAATCCAAGCAGTATCATAGGCTTGTAGGAGGTCAGCTGCGGAGAGTGCCAAGGTGATGGATGACCTTTTCTGTCTAGGCTACCATCGCGTTACCGGCCTGCCTGGAGGTCTCGACAAACACTCGTGTGTTTCTCTCGGAACAGTTTGGTAGCTGTTTGTGCACAACATTGCAGAGGCAACACGTCCATGAAGCCACGTGTGGTATAATGAATGTGTCGACTTGATGCCCCATCCCTACAATCGTCTGGTCAATCTACTGTGTGTTTTGCGAGGGCAACAAAATGAGGCTGGGTAACTGAGAGCTGACCTTCTAAAAACCCTGCCTCTGGCCTGTAGAGAAAGTGAGTTCACGTGGTAAGCCTTGGTCAACGCCCTTCGCGGGGCATTCCTGCCGAAATTAACGCTTTGTCGGGGCCACGGGCGGGCACCCCGATATCAGCTGAATCGTAAGTTTACCAGGACATGGACTCTTGGTGATGTGTCGCTTATGATGTTTGCCAAACTCACTTATCGATCTGCAAAGCTAGGGGTAGAACAGACTTACCACACAGAACTCGCACGTTTTGTAATTAAGGCCTTCCACACTAGCTATAGAGTGACAGTGAAGATCGACCCGCAGCAGATCTCAGCTGTATTCACCGGCTTCAACCTGTTCGTGTCGGTGAGCTACCTGGTCCCCGGCTCACGGCACAGAGACAACATCATATGGGTGTGTGCAGATACATCATACCATCCTGTCGACTGCAGCAGGTGTTTCCGACCGTCGCCCTCGCCACGCGTTCGAATATCTGTCTTCCCCCGGACGCTCCGTCGCATCTACCAGGCGCAAGGTCGCGCTTTCACCCGTCGGTGTGCTGCCCCTGCATGCCATGTGATCTCCGGACCTGTCCTGTCAAATCTTCATTAGCCTTTACATAGCAAAGACTGTTTACACGCTGTATGCCGTACTCGATCAGCTCCCAAAAGTCGAGTGCATGGTTCTGGTCATCGTTTACGACATGTTTCCAGGAGTTCAGGTTACTGATCCCAGTCAATAACTGCGCAGGAACAAAGCGAACTACATTTATTGACAGCACACTAAGCGAGACCGCTAACGAGACGCTTCACAGGATGGAGTGCCAGCAGAGTTCCTGTGAGATCAGCGGCTCAGGAAGCAAGCCAGCGCTTACAGCTCCACCCCATCAAGCTCTAACGCCCGCATCAGGATTCTCCTCCGCTGTGGTCCCACATGTGATTTTCTCCGCTTACATTTCGGATGGTTCCCCATGCAACAGCAAGAATTCGCGGCCAAGTACTGGGCCTAGCACTAGTTGCGCGTGTCTTCTGCTGGCTTTCCGAGCCAATAAAACCTCCTGGTTGTATCGCACGAGCTTGAGATGTGGATATGTGGCGTATAAAGGCGCGCTGTCAAATCGACGAGATGAAACAGGCTAGATTATCTCGGAGAACCTTCTCCTCGACAAATTCCGTATCTTTTGTTTCCATTTGGTCATAAGGGGGCTCTATGCTGTACTCGTTGTATAGTAAAGATTAGATAAAGCCGCACAGTAACAATGTAATAAGTCGAATATCTAAAGTATGTGTTCTTGTTTGAAAAGTCTCATAAGCGGTTATTTGTTATTTTTCGTTCTACGGAAGCCTTTTATCTTAGTTGCACGTTGATGTCACAGTGGAGGGCTTGTGGCTGAGAACTTAAATCAGCAGAGAAAACGTAGATATCACAAAAATTAACTAATAAAGCACATTCTTCTTATCTAAACAGCGAATTATAATTACTAAAGACAGTTTCCATCGACAATTAACCAGTAAAGAAAAGGCCCATTAGTCCCATTGCCATACAACCACAGGAATACACTTATCAAACCAGCTTAATGATTATATCGGATCTTTTGCTCAAGAAGAGCCCTAATCGCAGGGTTCTTATCCTTGATTCTGTTCATCAGCGCCCTCAAATCACCTTCGCTTTTGGCTTCCCAAATCTCATTGTATTCTTTGTGTATACTCTTCCAATTCATGTTGTTCAGACTGCATTCGACAAGGAATAAATCTGCAGGACGTAACTGCTCCAATTCTTCCGCTGCGCTTCTTATGCCCTTGGTATCTTTGGTCACCAGATGGTTTTCAGTTCGTGAGGGGGATGCAGATTTTGAAGATTGGCCTGATGTTGGAGGGGGACTATGATCCTCTGGCTGAGCATCCTGGGGTTCCGAATCGATCAGTAGGTTGGGTGATGCATAATCCATTTGTGGATTGAAGCTGCCATAGTGGTTTGGCCAATCCCCATACCAGAAGTCGATTGCCTGGCCGGGGGCACTGGTACTTTGATGATGTTCGAATGCGGCAGGAGAGGATGTTGTGGGCTCCTCATCATGGCAAGATACGGAGTTAGGGGACGCATGTGTTGAAGAGGATTCATCAGGGGGTGATGGGTAAGGGCATGTACAAGGTGCCCAGTGGTTAGCCTTGACGTCACCGTTCGGGCACTGGCACATTACATGCCAAGGGTCCATGGTGATGAGCTTGCAGCTGGGATTGAGGGTGGTTGGTTTTAAAAGCGAGATTTCCTAAAGCCAAGCGCTTAAGGCTACAGAAAGAATGGTTGTATGAAGCAGGAATGGAAGGAGTTTAACTGATGCGGTCTAACTCAGTCATCTGGTCAAGGTCCCTCTTGTATTTATAACTACTTTAATTATCTTTGCTCTTCTTTATTTTCTCAATAATTGCTTATTATCGCTTGGCCTTTTGAAGCTCATCAGAACGGCGGCTGGCTGATGACAGTGCGTTACTTCCCTTGTCATCGTAATCAATGACCCATTGGCTAGACTGCTGAGTGGCACGCTATCGAGCAAGGCAGGCACGCCAATCTTACCGGCGGCAGATTGACCCTAGTAGCCGCGAAGCTCCCAGCAGATCCTTGTACACGTCTATCTCTCCAATCGGGTTGTCTGTAACTGGAATAATTGCTTGAAACACACTCCACAACTTCGTTATACGATGACTCTCCTGAATCTTCAGTGATTGACACCAGGTTGCAGAGGCTGAGACATACGGGGATACCGCTCTTTGAATTGGTTGGGCACTTGCTGCACATGTCGGTTGTAGCTAGGTGAGGGGTTCGCCTATCAATTCTTCCCAGGCTCGAACACGCATCTGCATGACGCAGGGGTTACGAGCGAGATGCTAATGTTTTGTGTCAGCCAACTCACAACAGGGATGCAGCCATGGATCAGGGTTTTCTTCGACTATTAAAATGCAAGGAGCATCAATACTAGTGCACCGGCCAGGAAACAAGGCTAACTAGCTGCAGCGGCAGGAGGCCCGTTCCTAGTGACTCTATTAACTCAAGATGTTAACCACGCCTCGTAGGTCCCCTTTTACCCTAGTTTAGGCTTGAAGGTTATGATATTTGTACTAAAATTTCAAGATTCATGGGGAAAGGTATCCACAGGGCGAGGCCAGTATCTTAAGTTGATACGGCATTTGTGCGTTCCGCCCTTGCATCTTTTTGCAGTTTTCACTTCCCTCCCTACTTCCCCTGTGCTGAAGTCCCCCTTCTTCCCCTTCTGGGGCAAGATATCACTGGTTCTGACAGCGTTTGAGACTACGGTACGGCTGAGCTTCCGGTCGCGGCCTCGAGACTCAAGGAGAAAGACAGTTGCCAGGGTGAGTCCACTTAAACAGCCTCGATAACCTGATATCTTCATTCGGCCTTCATTACTTGCATATTCCAGCAGCTCCATAAAAGCGCCCATCAGCCCTGTGTACCACATACATCCAAATGAGTCAGGCTCCCAGCCTCCTAGCATATGCTCAACATGCCAGGCAGTCAGTACAAACTACATTGTGTATCTCACCGTTATATTCTGATACAGTACTAGCTTCAGAGAAAGGCTACCGGGGTTGGCTCTTTGTCATCAGGTAAACTGTAAGCGATATCTGCGTTCCCCTTTGCATCTAACAAAGGCCGCCGGTCATCCCGTCCGCATACCAAACAGCTGAAATTGTCATTAACAAAGCATTATACAACGTTGAAGAACCACATTGGTGAACACAGAGTTTAGTAAATTTTTTATACGCCGTAACTAGTTTGGTAGTAAATATCCTATAATTCCGATTAAGTACAACTACAAGTTGCATGTTCCACCTGGATTTAATCATGCTACTCCGTTATCCCGAATCTTACCAAGCCTTTCCATGGTTCTGTATGGAGCTATTGAAGACGTTTAACTGTACCGGGGTTTGATAGTGTTTCCTGGCAAAGGCAAACCAGTTCACGCCAAACAAAACCAGACCAACCATAGCGCAGACAGAGGCCCAGTTCACTTCGGTCGTGGCCACAGGCTGGTATAAAGGAAAGTTAAGGAATACAATAGAAAGAAACTTCCAGCAGACAGTTATGATATTAATAACAGCCCAAATCCGACCCAAGTTGAAATACCTTTGCTTAGGTAGTACCTTTTGAGCCTGCTAGAGAAGAAGCTAAATTAGCAAACCATACAAAATGAAGAAGCAGACAGAGGCTACACCAAATACTCCGTTGAGCACTGTGCTAGGACTGAATACCAACAGGCAGATAATCGAAGAGGTAGCTGCAGTTAAATAGACTGTATTGACGGGGACTTAGATAGTCTGGTTAACATGACCGATCCGTTTAAAGAAAGGAAGACCTCTATATTTAGCACATGACCAAATAAGGCGGCTCCTGGTAGCTATGGTAGCTAGACAAGAGGAGAGGTAGATGATATAGTATATGATAAACGTAATGACTATAAGTGCATCTGATCTGAACCCGCCTATCAGGACTTGGAAGACAGGCTGACTGCCGATATGTGCAAGGAGATCTTCGGGTTTAATAACGCAGAAGAGAAACGCTACTATCATGGGAATGGCTGTTAGGGCATATAGAACGGTAGCCCTAACCATAACCTAAGGTACTTGTCTGTGTGGGTCTTCTATTTCCTGGCTATGTGAGCTGCAGTGTTGAAAAAGGCGAGGGGGATATATCTAGAGAGAAAATTTAAGAAAAACATAAGGCCATTTAATGACTAACCTGACTTATTAAAGAATTTAATAAAGATGTTATAGGCAGATGTTTTAGGAACAGTGTGTATAAGAAGGTAATAAGGATGTAGATAGTACTGGTGTTAATAAACTAGACTATAAACTTTATGAAATGGGGATACTATTAAAATGGCTAGATATTAAGGATAACTGTAAATAAGGCCCTGGCTAAGTATACTAGAAATATATGGTATGTTTCGGCTTGGTATCCAGGAAATCGAATCTGTATCAAGGTAATCCAGATTTAAGAAGAGAAAACGTATATACTAGCGTTGGTGAAGACCCATCTAAGTGTAGTCGCGGCACTATTGCAGTAGCTAAATGCCCTGGAGAATCGTATCTGAGCAAGAGCGGCTGTCTAGAGTACCTGGCCTAAAAGTTAGACATTAGCCATGACGACACTTCATACCCATCCAACGCTTACCTGAGGCATGGGGGTATACAGCTGCAATCTCAGCAAGGCTCACACAGAGTAGTATCTGTCCGACCGCAGCAACGATGAAGCCAAAGAAGAAATAAGGACTTCCTCCCAGACCGAGAATGAGAGTGAGATATGCACCAACTGCTAGAGGTGTGGCGCTGATGCTGTATTGAATGCCGATTGCTGCGATGACAGAGAAGCGAGGCTTCAGTTCCGCAATCTCGCAAATATCAACATCGAGTTTGTCTCTGGTGCTGCTGTTTCTCAGATGACTGGCGCTGTTTGGATTTTCAGTTTTGGAATCAACGCTTGTCATGTTGACTGGGAAGAAGTTATAACGATCCTCAATTGTGGGTTGCAGAAGAAGACAAGAGATGTTACGTGATCAGAACATATAGTTGTACATTTAAACAGCCTTCAAGGTCAGGCATAGCGCTGGCGCCTTTACAAGCCTAGATATGGACTCTCAGAGCTTTTGGGTAAGATATCGACAAAGCTTTAGGTATCCGATCCTGATAACAATCCGTTGCCAACATAGCATCTTGTAATGATAACAGTCTACACCAACCATCGACCTTGAAGTACCTTATTACCCCGCATTTACTCTCTATCTGACCGAGGAAATAGCATAGATCACAAGATCTTCCATCTTTTCGCAGCCTTGAAGAATGAACAACAATTGGCGATAAGTGATTTCTGAGACGCGTCCTCATATCGTTAAGTTTGTTACCCATCACTTTTCCAGTGGATTAGCGTTCTGCCATGCTTCTGCTTAGACAGTCTCAGTGATAAGCCAACCTCAGATGGGGAAGTTCACAGCGAGCTGATGTTGATGGGGACAGGGTGGTCTGGCTGACATCGCTGTAAACTTTTTGAGTCAGTGAACTCCATGATACACCACTACACCATCTTGATAACATGATTATTTGACTGATTTCGCGCACAAGACACCGAGGCGCGTCTTTATTTCGAACTGAGAAGGATATATATAGAATTAACCGCTAGCATATGGATATCGCAGGATCAAAATATAGCTGGTAATGGTGTACTGTATGTTAATTAATAAAGTCATGGTCTATGCTGGTTAGCGTAATATGGTTTTTTAATACTGTGGGAGATAAAAAGCTTAAGTATATGCTTAAGTTGATAAGGGGAATTGTCCTTCTATGCAGTATAAGTCAATCTTAATGTCGTTCTTAAGTATATACTCAAATATCCACATCATTAGATTGCAGTAATCGTTAACAGGCTATAACCCGTATTAGCTATAAAAATAGGTTAAGGTTCTGTATCTGTGTATTGTGGTGGATGCTCGTTTGCTGTTGCTTGCTCATAAGACGGTGCTGTCGAGCTTCCATGACCATTAACAGCGTCTTCGAAGATCCGGGCCCGTAGCTGTTGCAGTTTCTCTCTTGCTTGTTTCAGGCCCTTAGCCGCAAAATCTCTCTTTTCAGTCCATACGCTCTTCTTTGCCTCTGCCAGTCGCAGCTCCTCGTCTACAATCGCGCCCGCCGCAGCTATACCATCTGCCGTTGCTTTGATCTCCCGATGGAACAAGTAGTCAGTCGTGGGTGTGTTGATCCAGTCGTCTATTCTGCCAGCAGCACTTTTCCCATCTGCGACCTTGGGCGTAATAAACCCACCGACTTCGGGATCAAGCTCGTGAGCCAGAGCGAGGAATTGCGAAGCCTCGGCCAGACTACGCCGGACCAAGCCCAACCCTTCACGCTCTTTCCGGTCAGCAACAGCGGAATTGAAATGGCGATTAGCTCTTCTTCTAGCTCCAGGTTTCAGATCAAAGATATCTGATTCCGAAATTTTGAGCGCCTTTGCTGCGCTTCCGGCGGCGAAGGTGACACATGAACGAGCCATTGTGCTGTAGGTAACCACTGAAGCCACTTGGCTACTGTATGGGATCAAATATCTATAAAACAAAAATCAATGTTATGCCCTGGAAGAAATGATGGAAAGTATCTCAGGTTATTACCTCTTGAGCTGCTTTCATCTCTGCCTCGAGTATATCTTCTTCCATATTATCTGACGAAGGCCCGTCGAAGACAACTGCATGAAGCTTATCCAGATCATTCAAGGCTTGCAAGCGTTGCTCGATCATGTGTTGCAACTTCTGCCTTCGCTCCTTCATATCATCTAGCTGGGCTTTGAGCTCTTTGCGCGTCTTGTCCGCCTTGGCCTGCCACTGCAGCAACTCTACCACGTCATTCTCCTCCTTGATGAGTTTCTCGTTATACTGTGAACCACCAAAGAACTTTTTTATGTGGCTGTCTCGTAGACCTTCAAATTCCTTCTGTTCCGTTTTGAGACGAGCGGACAAGTCGCTATATAACACATCTGCATCATACCATATGTTTTTAAGTGCAGCAAGGTTGAGTTTGACCTGGTTTAGAGTGGCTGAGGTATATTCAGTAGCAGCAATAACCGATAGTAGTCGCTCTTCTTCAGCCGCCGCCGCGCTGATCCGATCTTTGGCGAACTCAGTTGTTGGCACCATGGAGAGCGATCCTTTGTAATTTTGTTGCGTGAAGTTTATCATGTAGTAGATTGCATTTAATAGCAGGCTGATTATCTTAACAAGACCTTAAATAGACATGCCTCATTTCAGCCGCACTGCCCAAACTCAAAGCTGCTGTCCAATTGAAGATCTTTGGTAATCTTCAATATGAGGGGTACTAACCCAGGTAAGAACGTGGTTACGGTTCAGATATAATTACAGCAAGTTATCCCCTTGAAGAGCGGCAAAACGTGCTTATCCATCCAGATGCGTAGTTAATCAGTAAGGAAAGTCTATTAGTCTGCGGCATTGTAATTCAGCTATAAGGAAACATAGCCAAGCCTGTCTTCTCTAGTCTACTCGAACAAATTCCGTTCCATCGTAGGGGCTGATGATGCTAACGACTGTTGCATCCTCCATATTGAAGATGAGCTCATCGGCCGTCCCAGAGAATCCAACACTCATCCAAGCCTGACTATGATCAAATAGTCCTCCTTCTCCTCCCTCAACAGCAGCACGGGGGGCTGGGGGGGTAAGTTCAGTAACAACGCGGAAAGCTGCAGAAAACTTGCCCTTTATTTTGTACTGTGCGGCAAGAGAGCGAGAGTTGGAGTAGAGACCCATTGGATAGAGGCGCGATGAAGCATCCTCAACTGCGTCTTTTCCCTTGACGTACCATGACGTCAACTTCAATCCAGGCTCTCCCTTGGTGACTTCGATGGTCATGTTTGTCGTCTCGGAGCCCTTGACGACGAATGTGCCGGTGAGGTTCTTATCGGCACTTTCCGCCGCAGCGTACTCGGCTGCCGTAATGAAGGTTGTTCCTGTAACGTCTCGAAGTGGCCAACGTGCAGGGGTGGCAGTTTCGCCTGCAATCAGAATGGAGAAGCCAATGCCGTGATCTGGCGAAAGAGCGATGAAGCAGGTATAGTCATCGGTACCGCCAGCCTTGAGGTATAGGTCAGAGACACGGGTACGGTTGGAGTCAGGGTCAGTGGGGAGGGTGAGACGCGAGATTTCCCAGGGAGCTCCGACAAGCTCGACCAGAGTCCCGGTGCTGCTGCGAGGTTTCATCCACTCGCGAGTAGTGGAAGATGAGAGGAGGTCAGAGTTGAGGATAGAGAGTCCTGCAAGTCGGAGGTCTTTAGCTGATGAATATATGCCACCAGACCTTTTTTTCGTTAGCTTATTTCAACAATAGGACATTCAACTTAGAAACTTGACCTACCCAGCTACAATAGGGACATCAATGCCCCAGGACTTGAGCCCAGTTCGGGCTACGGCATCCACATCTGTGCCGTTAGGGACAACTGCAGAGGAAGAGTTCATTCCAAGTGGTTTAAAGATGATATCTTTGATTGCGTCCTTGTACTCTTGGCCAGTGAGTCGCTCGAGGATCAGAGTCAGAACTCCAAAGCCAGCATCGGAGTACAGTGCACTTCGCCAAGGGCCCATCGTGGGGACCTGTGTATCCCGCATAAATTCTAAAAACGCTGGTCCTGTAAGTAAGTTTCATACACACTATTGTACAATACTCACCCTCGCGATCAGCCCCATCGGTATCTGGCTTAAAGTATTCTATCATTCAATCAGCACTCAGTAGACCATACAAGGTGTTCTCCTCGACTTACGCGCCGGGCCACTGGTGCCAGCCTGATGTGTAGCAAGTGCCCCCACAGTGATTTCACTCCAGTCAATTCTCTCCAGCGGGTTGCTTGACGAATTGCCCAAGAGCTCGGGCAGGAAAATGGACACAGGATAGCTCAGTGCCTCAATGCCTGCCTTAGCAATGATGGCATACACAGTGAAGACCTTTGTCACGCTGCCAGTTCTGAAGATTGTATCCTCAGTCAGGTTTCCCTTTGTGAGAGTATCTCTATATGTATCGCCGACATGGAAGTAGCTGTAGAGTGAATCATTGGTCGAAGCTGAAAAGACATCAACAGCGAAGATGAGGTCTGTTTTGTTCAAGCTTTTGGTATCGAAGAGTTCTTCAACCAGAGATGGGAACTTTTCCTTGGCTTCATTAAGGAAATCTGTCTTAGAAATGTCGAAGTTGGGGAGAAAAGAAGGACCAGTAAGAGGAACATCGTTTGAGAGGATAACGCTGGCTGTTGCAGAGCCAGCAAGGCCCAGATAGGCCAAAGATTCAAAACGCATATTGAGTGATATCTGTGAGTTTCAATGGCTCTTTGGCAGTCCCATAATATTGGGCAAGTCCTTGACTCTTAAATACAGATTAACATTGCTGTGCCTATTATCGCCAAGCAATTTTGACATCATACCTGTTGATGTCTTTTCAGCTT
>JABSTL010000340.1:0-24446 GCA_013759095.1 Fusarium sp. NRRL 29148
TCCTCCTTCTTCTTCTTCTTCGCTCCTCATCCAACCGCCGCATCACCCCTGGGCCTTGCGCTTGGAGGACTTCGCCCTTTGAATCTCTTTTTTGGACCGCTGTGGAGAAAACCTGGTGAGTAATCTTCATACTGACTTGAAGTTCCTATCATCTTGCAGTTCTTTTGTCTGACTGAGCAAGTCTTAGCAACCACAGGAGACGAGAGGTGTGCAATGTTGAAAGACTTCGCAAAGCAACGCAGCACCCTAGGCGCGCCCATTACGCCTAGGGATGCCCTACCACGATAATTAGCTTCTGGTGGGAAGGGGCATATTTCCTCGCCGTTCGCCGTGTTGCACCCTCCTTCAGGGTGCCCTCTTCGTGAGGGTCGACGTTCGGATTTCTCTTTTTATCACTACCAAAGTCTGTCGCCAGCCTCTTGACTAGTGTGTGCACACGAAGTTTTTCACATTCTCACTCTCTCTTTCTCATTGCTATTGCTGGACGAATCTACTTCATGCTCTTAAATCGATCACAGGTGATGCGAGGTCTCTCCTGGGATCCTCCACCATGGGCATATTCTACATGTAGAAACGGCCAAAGAACTGTGCCTTGGTGCAGGGCAGTCTTTTCTTAAAATTCGACCATCGAGACTTCAACTACACACCGAACGACTTCACTGGCTTGACTACGTTCCTATCTAGTCACCCGGTTTTGAACAGTTACATGAAGGTCAGTTACGATGTTTCCTTGAAATACTTCTGTTGCTAATATGCCTAGGGACCATTCTTGATATCAAAGATCTAGAAATACCTCTGTGAGATCTCTATAACGCCTAATTATTCGCCCAACATCGCCGACGCTGGTCAGGGTATCACCAAGGTACTGACAGCGACCCAACTCCCCATTAAGGCTAGCGAATCTTCGAGTTGCTTGACTTTCTCTATCAACGCAGAAGTTTTGAGCGATGATATGAAGCTGATATCAGACCACCCACTTCTGCAGCTTGGACACACAGGCCCCGACATGTGCAGGCGACGTTGGCTCACGGCCTGGTGCACGAATACCGTTTGAACCAGATGTCTGACAACGAAATGTTTTCGATTCAACCGATGCCATTGAACGTTTGCTGTTCAGTCATACCAAGATCCGATGGCAGAACATTCATTTCTTTCAAGAGAGTGACGATGAGCTTTGGTTTCTATAACGCTTGCAAAGACTCTCGTTGATCAGATTGCTGCCCAGATGAAAGCACGGTTTTCCAAGACATATCGTCAACAAGCTAGCAAATCGATATGGGCGATTCATACAAGACATTAACTTTTCAACAATCCCACCTAGTGCTAGGCTAGGGCCACTACATCTTACATGCTGCAAATCATGTTGCTAGCCCCAGGCAAAGCTGTTGGGCGCCATCCCTGGTCACATCAAGTGAAACAGGTCACCTTCCATTAAGCCCACGATATTAGTCAGATTGGTGGTTTCATATGCGAGCAGTTCCGATTGCTCATGCCTTTCCCTATCATTCCTCTTCCTGCCTCCGTAGGACATCTCCACGAGCTCAAGGATCGCTTGACCATATCACAGGCACAGAAGGCGTACGACATGGACATGATCGTTGATGGGGTCTCTATTCAGATCTTCGTAGGATGAATTCTGACCCTCGTGAGAAACATGTCTTTCAGAGCGTCTCTGCGCCGTAGTTGGACCAGGACGGCGGTATCAGCCCCAACTTCAGGTTGGCGCGCCCAGTGCTTGTACTCAAGGATCGGTACGTTCTTAATTCTGCGTGTGTTCGAAGCTTCTAATGCCATATAGGAATATTTCTCGGTCGAATGATGTGAATCTGGAGGCTCAAAATCACCTCACATTGTGAAAGCTTTAAACCGACACATTGTTTAACTGTCCCCTCTATCTTGTGAGCAGCACACCGATTTCCAGCACTTGTTTCCCATTGCAACCGCTTTGAGTGAAACCAAAGATCAACGCTTGGGAAAGCTTCGATCCAGAAGCACCCTTGGAGCATTTTCGTTTCGCTGAGACCACGACTTGTTCGGCTGATTTCAACAACCCTGTGCACAGTTCGAGCAATGACAAAGTGGGTTTAATTTCCCCGGGAATTTCGTCTTCAGTCGCCTCTCCTAAGGCTGTGTTCACGAGATCATCATATATTCAGGCCTGGCAGACCTGAAAGGACAATTCCCAATATCAACCACTCTAATTCTACGTCTCCTCGTACTTCTGATTGCGACCAACAAGTCCGAGTCTGCAGTCAACGGAGTTGATTCTTTGTTAGCACAAAGCCGGTTATACATAGGAGGACCAGGCGATGACATGTCAGTCAAACATCATCTGCAATTCTCGTCCGAGTAACTGAGACGGCAAAATCTCTTCTTGTGAAGGGTTCCAGGTTCCGCCCGAGCAGCTCTCGTCCCTCAAAGCCAGGAGATGGTATCGATCTTCAAAGACTATGTGCAACTTTATATTTAGCATCACCTTTCGGATGAACCAGATCGAGACTTGCCGCTGACCAAGATATCTCAAGAACACTGGACCACCGGGCACACGAGCGCCATTTACGGCTCTGACTAGCTTTACCGATAACCCAAATCAATCAAAAATTTGTGCCTGGTTCAAGAAGGTGTCTTCATTGAGAAGCCTTCTATTCCTTACACCACTATCTTGCGCCATGACAACGATACCAAGTTCCATGTTCGATTTTGTGACTCCAACATGGCAGTTGGCAAGTACCAGTATGCGACAATAACATCAAGTCAGGTAGCGTCTGGATCCATCCCAAGGACTTTTGGCTCACACCCAAGACCATTGTGTCCAGTCCTCCAACGGTCATCGGTGCAAAAGACGATCTCGACTTCGACAATTCCGAATGAAATGACAGTGAGATGTTCTAGAGGTGTCTTCTGGCGGTAAGGAAACCCAGAGACCCATAGACAAACTCGAGAAACCTCGTCAAAACTGCAGTCAAGAGTAAGAGAAAGGTCGCTGATAGCTGGGATAACGACAGCCAAGGACTGTCGGAGTCAGAGGGCCTCGGGTCATATACAGCCAGCATACGGAGTACATACTTGAGGCTCAGGGGTTGTGCTTGAACAACAAGGATTGGTTGATACTGGTCTTGAAGGCATTCAAGTTACTGGTGGTGGAATTTGAGATCAAGTTCTACGAGATTGGAGCGTCAACGACACCTTCGTTTAGACCTCGTAATAGAAGAGAGTTATTCACAGGTGGCGTTCTATCAAGCACACATAAAGTAGCCAGCTCAGGGTAATATAGCCATCCCAGTCATTCTATCGACACTTGTACCAGTACGAATCAACTGAGAGTTGCTCAATTCCATTTAGTCTCGGGGCAGAGACGAGCATCTTTCTTGGACCCTCGGTGTGAATTATGGTTTACCGCTTAGACATGGCCTATGGATTGGGCTCACCGATCTGTGTACATATTCAGGATTTTCCTATGTTTCCTCGTGTTTTGACCCCCCTACAGTAAATCTTTATGACATGTAAGAATAATTGCTTTTTTTTCTATGGCAAAAGCCACAAACCCTGCACTGTCCACAAGTTGAATAGAGACCTGAGTCGCCTGAATGACTCGTTTGAGACACAAAAGCTCAGGTGGTGCTGAGAGAAATGTCTTTGATTCACTGGGTTCAACTGAGTCAAAACTGTCAATGATCATTTTCCGTCTTTTTTTGGTGAATCTGCCCCTCCCCCTTTTTCCCCCCTCGCATTTCAGACGTTCTAGAAACATGTACGGAATCGCCGAAACAGAAACGCCCTGAGCTTCTGGAAGACTTTTCCTTTGGCGGGGCGTGTTCAGCTAAACTAAACTACTAACCTAACGTAGACCCCTGCTACGTACCTGGAGGTGTCTGTACTACCTTGGGTACAGAAACAGTGTCTCCCCCACGCATCTCTTGTATGTATGCAATCAGGGGCAGGCCATTTGTTTGTTGTATCGAGATGCTGCACGTAATGAGTGGGATGCAGGACAAGGACAAGGATTAAAAGTACGAGAGCCTCGATGGCGTCATTGGTCTTCAAAGTCGCTCAACGCTTCTTGTTGAAGAGGGACATGCGGTAAAGATTAAGAACTTCGTAATATTGTATATGAATTTTGTATATAATTTAACTCCCTTTGGGGAGGCAATACTTCTAAATATCCAGGGGAAAAAAACCGATTGTGAGCATGCACGTGTTTTCCACCTTTCCTTTTGATCCAATATGTACTACAGTAGGTATGCTCAACAACCGTGAGTGGTATCTCCTCCAAATCCCTCCATGTCAAACAAGGAAAATTGAGATCCATGATTTTTCTGTACAAAAACAACAACAATAATAAAATCATTTGCCAAATGAAACAGCCATGCAATGCAAATCTTGTAATGTTCAAAAACACAAACGACAGGTAAGCCTCTATAAGCAGAAATCAATAAATGACCGGCCAAACCAATAAACATCCGTCGACGTATATACAACAGGATTTGTGTTCGAGATTGGGGTTTGCACCCCGAGGAGGTGTTCTTTTGTTGTACACTGCTAGTGATACAGTGCACAAGAGCGAGCCGAGAGAGGGTGTTTGGATAAGCTAGAACCGATCCAAAACACCCGTGCTTGACATGGATGGCGATGCACCCATGTTTCTCCTCAGTCGCCATCGAAAAAGGCGCAATCCATGCACCTGGGGGTATAGTCGCTCTATTCGTCGAGCCCATTGCGTTTGACTGAGCGTCTAATAACTACCTGCCAAAACAATGGCACTCCTTCGTGGTCTCTCATGGCGCGTATGAATCAGTCCCCAAACGCCATGTCATCATGATGATTATAAATGATAATGAAAGTCATCAATATAGGTCTCCCAGTCACGGCGGCAAATATCGTCGACTCTATCACTGCCCGTGTGATGAGTTCATCTGTAAGTGATGAGGCATAGATCGTGGGTGTCCTTGATCGCCCATCTGATGGGGTATCTGAGGCGGCGCAGCCATGGGAACAGGTCTTGGAGTGTGGTAGCCAGGTGCGCTTGTGCCGCTCGAGAAGCTCGAGTTGGTCCTAGGATCGTAGCTGAAAAGATCTCTCTGTAGACCTTCAAGGATGTGCATGTCAGTTCGAAGTGCGCTTGTTGCCGTTGCGGACTGTCGCAAAAACTGGATCGTCTTGTGGAACAGTGTTCGGAGCAGTTCCTCATCTACATAGGTGTGAAGAATTGGGTCACGGAATGCAGCTGATAGAATCAACAGATTGCCCCATTGGCTAGAGTGTGGTCAGCTTGAGGCCCATCAGTTGAAGACGAAAGACTTACGCGTGAGCTGTGCCGAAAACATTGGTGATGATCGGCCTCTTATCTCCCAGACCGTGGAAAGCACGGGTGCTTTCAATAAGCGCTTTGATACCCTTCTTAGCCAACTCAACGACTTGAGGGTCGATATCGCCATGCGTTCTAGCCTTGGGATGAATAACGGGCGCGGTGATGTCTTGTCGAAATTCGGAGCTGACGCTGGGAAAGTTGGGGCTCGATGCATGGTTCTTGATTGAGTGCGAGAACTGTAGAATCTGTCGAATGAATGGGCGATAAGTGATCACCTGAGCTCCCCAGTACTTTGCCCGCAGTCTTGCTGCCAGAATATCGTCTGCAGGTGGATCATCCTCTTTGAATGCAAAGCTAGGGGCAACCCAATGCATACCCGAGACAGCATCGGACACGACGCCGACATTGCGGAACTTGTCTTTGCCAGGTTTGGCCGGATCTTCGGGGGCGTAAAACATTCGGTGGATGCTGTTGAGGTGGGTACGCAAGTATAGCTGACCTGGGTAGCTGTCCAAGATGCGCTGGTTAAAGCCTTCCAAGAGACTCATGTTAGGGTGCGGCATGTCATCTTCATATGAGAGCAATCCTGATGGGGGAAGTTGCATCTCTGCAATGAGATCACTCTCGAGCTGCAGACAAGTCCAGAACGTAAGAGCAAGTTGATTATACTTGGTTTCCTGGATGAACTCGCTGTTGCGCTTGATTCGTCGCATTTTGTCCAGGCTCCTGCAATATTGTCAGCCACTCCCGATCTGTGTTCTACTAAAACTCATAGCGCTTACGGTCTCATGATGACTTGGAGCTTGTGGCTGGCCCTGTGGATGAAAGCAAAACTCTCCATCGGTCTGCCCAGCTGGCCATGATACAGCCCGGCAAAAATATTGGCGTACACATTCTTCATATTGTTATACGCGCCGGTATGGTTGCCAAGGATATCCGTAGCATATGCAAAGTACTCCAGGCCAGGGATTACCTCGTAGTTCTTCTTCAGACTGTAGCCAGAGCGGAAAGCACCTGTGCCATGGATAGAGGATCGACGACTATGAATGTTCCGGTCTTGCTCTTTAGGTGATGGCAAACCTGATGAATGGGAATGGGATGAGTACCCCGGCGGGGAGCCCTGATTGGGCGATGGCGGAATGGCTCCATTGCGGAGGGCAGGGCTTCCGTGGGGAGGAAGAGGCTCTGTAGGATGGACGACATCCGGCACGTTATCGCGATGAAGGCAAACTTTACCCAAAGCCAGAACCGTGAGAACTAGAGCGGTATGGATGGACCGATCTGGTCGACCGATACGTTGTGGCGCCGGTGTGGGTGGCTCGGAGCCATCTGGTCCTGGCGATCGTTTCCTCTTTGAGCCTGCAGCTTCTGGTGTCGAAGAGCCTCCTCCAACCGCGAAGGTGGGCTTCGATGTTTGTGGCTTTGCTGAACGTGGCTGTGATGCAGGAAGGTTATCCAGAAAGTGCCTAACCCAGTAGTCCAACAGCTTTGGTTGAATGATAGGGTGCATGTTGAGAATGTTTTCCTTGAAACTTTCGACGTACGCCCACACTTTCGGCTCAGAGAAATCAGGGTTACCATCAACCAAAACACCTCCCTTGTATTCCACTTGGTCTGGAGGGCTAAGTCCACCAAGCTGTCCCCAATCAGCCGCGGGCGAAGGAGATGCCATATCGGATGAATCGTCGGCCATATCCAAGTTGCCATGATCGGTTGGTTCTCTAACATGTCGCGAAGGGTGGGAGTCTTCACCTCGACCGTACACTATCAGAACACCCCTGTTCTGTTCTTGGCTGATGGGATATTCGCTGATGTAACGCACACCTTCGCGCTCAACGTGATGTTTTGTAAGGTCCCGGATGGAAGGCCATTCCAAGAGTAGACCTGCCAGAGTCGTATGATTGATAGGAATCGCGGGCTCGCCAGGAGGAACGGGTGGGCCTGGCTCTACCTCCATCTCATCCTCGGCCATCATACGCAATGGCATAGGCTCTGAGGATGGGTGATCGCGATGGGCGTCATTATAGTACGGGTCTACAGAAGCGCCATTGGCAACGTAAGGCGATGCTGGCGCACGTTTGTACTCGTCCTCCACGGAAGATTCTGTCTTGAGAGCTGATGTCGCAAGATGCTTGGGCAAGAGGGATTCCATCTTGATCAATCTCTGATCAAATCGCCCCAGGTGTGACATGATCGAGTTAAGTGACGTCTGAACAGAGCCGAGACCCTCTAGAATGTCGGCCTGAGCTTTATCCGTCCTGCAATAATTCTTAGTTTTCTGCTATTGAGCCGATGTGAATCTCTCAAAAACCTACGCCTTGGGCACCGGATCACGGTATTTGCATTCCACGCCTTTTTCCTTGCAGGTTTTACACGGCTTCGTCTCGTCGCACTTGGCCTTCAGCTGCCGGCAGCTATCGCACGCCTATATCCAATTAGAACTTGCGCGCTTCCAAATCACAAAAAGCTCGTACCTGAGAAGCTCTCGTGTTCTTCTTCTTAGCTGGGACGGAGGATGAATAAACACTATAGAATGGTTCGTGAGGGGTTGAAGGATAACCTCCATGTTGCTCGTAGGGTGTCTGATGGGGCACGGGAGTAGGCGGCGGGAAGCTGGGCGCACGGTAGCCACCCGGTGTCGGGGGCATAGAAGGCGCGCCTTCGTAATTCATGTGTCGTGGTGGGTTATCCGGGTATGCGCCAGGAGGCGGTGGTGGTGGCAGCGAGGTCGGCGGAAGATGTGGTGTTGACGACATCCCTTCGGGCGCATGGCCCGTCGAGTTGGGTCGGCGTTGATCCTCGGCTGGGTCTCGTTTTATGGGAGGATCTCTTGGACCGTAAGGCGGGTATGGGTGATGCGCTGGATGCGCCGGCGACGGAGGTGGATGTGGGTGCTGCTGCTGAGGGTGCTGTTGCGGTGGATGTTGATGTTGATGCTGCTGTTGCTGTCGATGGTAGTCTTGAACGGGAGGATAGGGCTCTGGCTCATGATGGCGACGATCGGTGTCGTGAAGCGGTTGCGCAGGCGCAGCGTGAGAAGGCGTCGGCGGAGCTGAGGAATGCTCGATGGGTCGGGGAGGGTAATGTTGATACGGGCTCGGTGGAGGATGAGGAGGATGATGTAGAGCGCCGGGCAGAGGCGGAGGCGGCGGTGGAAGTTGATGAGCGTGAGGATGTGGTAGTGATACTCCTTGTTGAGGTGTGCCGACTGGCCACGAAGAGAGGCGTGGACGTTTACTATCTGGAGGTGCTGGATCCATGCTTGAGTACTATATATGTATGGTAGTACTTGCACACATAATCAGGAACAAGGCGAAGAGAAAAGCAGGGACCACGTAGAGGCGGTGGCCATGGATAGGTACAATACAATAGTAGATTGGGATAGGATAATGGCAGAAGCGAAACAAAAGACAACCCGGGGAGTGAGGTGAAGCTTCCAGCTGCTCTGGAAGCTGGAGGGGCGGATAATAATTGGGCCCTTCAGCAATAGAGGTAGAGCTTGAGAGGCATGGGGGTGGGTGTGTCTGAAACGACTGGGTACAATTACATGTACGTGTACGAAGTACTGCACTGTATGTACTGGAGGTGAAAGGTGAAGTTTTGGAGAGAGATTCAGGTAGGTAGGTAGGCAGGCAGGCAGGTATCCGTAGAGAAAGAGATGGGATGCCGAGTAGACTTTTCCAGCCAGCCTGAGCCCCAGTGACGCGGTGCGGTAGGATCAGCGGTTGGGCAGAGACGAGATGGAGATTCGACAAGCTCCGGCTCGCTCGCTCGCTCGGTACCTGGGAGATGGACAACGGTGGGGGGCACAGACACAACGGCGGTAGCGAAAGGACTTTCGAAGGATGGGATCGGATGGTTGGGATGGCGGAAAAAGAAAAAAAAGGGACGCGCTTGAGACTGAGAGCTGGAGATTGAGGGAAGAAAGGCGCAAATTTGGCGAGCGAACGGATCGATTCTTGGGCAGGTATGATGTCGACTCCAAGTCGAGCGCAATTCTGGGACCGACAGCCTCAAACCTCAAGGCAGAAAAGACGGTCTGCCGGGGGTGACCGGGCCCAGCGCAAGCAGTTTTGGAGCCAATTGACGAACCGACCCTGCCGAGTTGACAGTCGGAGGAGGCTAAACAAGGCCAGGGGGTTAAGGAACCTTGATGCTTGGCTGTGACTGGGGGGATGATGTCGGCGAAGACTCTTCTTTTTCTTTGGCGGACCCCTGCTGCCCGTTGTTTTTCTCTCCACCCCTGCACCTAAGA
This sequence comes from Fusarium sp. NRRL 29148, assembly GCA_013759095.1. Classification (NCBI taxonomy): domain Eukaryota; kingdom Fungi; phylum Ascomycota; class Sordariomycetes; order Hypocreales; family Nectriaceae; genus Fusarium; species Fusarium sp. NRRL 29148. Next base: position 9,564 of record JABSTL010000340.1, read on the forward strand.
GACTACCTAGAGAACAGCAGTTTTTCCAGCAAGATGGAAGTCACTGTACCGGTACTTGGAACCGCGAGTTCGTTCTGCGTTGCTGGGCGCTACAGAGAAGAGACTGACGTCGGTCGCTACCCGCTGGCTTGGTTTGGGCTTGGGGTTTGGTCTGGTTTGGTCTCTAACATGTTGTCCTCGCTGCTAGACAGGCCCTCCCTCTCTTCTCTGCTAAAAGGACCCTTTTTCTTTGGCTGAGCGAATACTGAAGTACATACATACAAGTCCGCCGGTTGGAGACTACCGCATATGGTCAACAAAGCGGGCGGAGGTGTTGCAGTCGCAAAATATGGATGATGTGAGAGCAGATCAAGCTTGCAGAAGCACGTAATGGCAAGAACAATAGTACAACATGTGCCAGTAAAAGCAAAGAAGCGCGGTAGGCGAACAACTCAACACCGCAACTTTGCTGATACGGAACCCGCGCCGTACCGTACCGTGCTGTAATAGATGCTCACGAGTAGCGGACAAGTGAGAAGTGAAAAAATGCAGGCCTTGGGTAAAGTATCTGGCCATGCGACGGACCGCCCAAAAGGTACAAGCTTCAGGCGGGAGATGATGGCTGGGTGGAGGTGAACGAGATTGTGGTGGTGCGCTGAGTTGAGATTTGAGTTACAGTGGAGGCCTCGTGGCCGCAGCGTGGAGCCCAACACCTCGGAGGCGTCTAGTAAGATTTGCTCTACTCAGTGTCTGACTAGCCTGATTCTCACAAAGAGATGTTTTTTCTGAAACTTCAGTGGATACTTTATTAGCTTGGGAAAATCATACAGGTGACTTGACTGTAGGTAGGCTCCAGAGGCATTGAGGGCAGGTGTTGTACATACGTACGTAACTGCAGCTCGCTTCAGTCACAGTGACAGTGCACTCGACTCAAGATGCAACGACTCGCCAGCAACGCACACAAAGTACATACTACTCTCAGAGTCCCAGTACGTCAGAGTTTAGGTTAAGAGTCCCATTCATTCCTGGCTGAATCTCGGTTACTGGAATTCCATTCTCGGTACTAGAGTTCAGTGAAACATCGAGCGAGAATTAGACGGATAAAGTAAGCTCAAGGTACATACTACGTAGTGTTGGAGCTCCTGGTCATTCCCGACCAGCTGCAGATCATGGAGAAGAAGGTTTTGCCGGTCGTTGCCTACACATCACGGGCCGTTAGAAGAGGTGAAAGATAACGGAAATCTTGATACCCAACGCCAATGCTAACCAGCAATGCCCGGGCACGCCGTCTAAGTAAGTAAGTAAGTAAGTATGTATGTATGTATGTATGTACTGTAAAAGCGGGTGACTGTAAGTCAACGAACGCATGATGATGGACTGTGGGCGGGCGGATAGAGAGCACGTACTGTAAGGTACAGTACTTTGAGGGGCCAGAGTCCCTCAAGTACATCGCAGTAGGTACAGTACCACCAAGACCCTTGAAGATCTTTGAAATTTCCTGCTTACCTTGCCAGGTAGTCTATCCGTGTTCTCGGTACATTCAAGCCCGACAAGTCTCAGATCTCTGTTGTTGTACATAATTGCGCTCTGGTAAATTGCTTCAGTACCTACCTACTACCTTCAAGATGTAGAATTCCTCAATGCCCAAAGCTCGGGACTGCTGTGTCGATGAATCGAAGGAACATGTATGTATGTACAGCACGGACAATGATCACCATGACGGGACCTATGCACAATCATTGATCGCAGCAGCAGCGGCAGCGCAATGCAACGAAACTCACCAGCAGAGCGAGCAGCCCAGTTCAGCCACTAGGTGAACAGTGATCCCCCCCTGGCCCTCTCCCCTGTAGTGTCTGTACGTACCTAGGTCCTGCGGAGCAGTTTCTCGGCCACGTGAAAGGTCGCAGGTGACTCTTGTAGCGGAAGCAAGCATCGATATGACGTCTCGTAGACGGACAGTTTCCGCCCCAACTTGCAAGTGAGGGAGGTTGGCAGTGCACTCCAGACAGAAGTGAAAGTCGCAAAGAACCTTTGGTCAACAAGGGCAGGTGATTATTTCAATACATGAAAATATTACGTTGCTATTATCATCATCATCATCAATGCGAAGTATGTACAGTAGATGCGGTTACTTGTCCTCGTTTTGAGCAGTGGCCACTTATTGTTCAATGCTATCCCAGCCGCCTCTCCCTCACAAGTCTCACAGACTCACGTTGGCATCCTGTCCAAACCTGCCAGAAACGTCATTATCTTCCTCTGTCGGACATTAAGTTGTTGACAAACATCGAAACCAGGTCATATCGACTTAGCAAGCACAAGCCACCTATCATTCAGTAGTCACCTGCAGGGAGGTTGTAGCAAACGAGATCGTCGATTTTCATATAAAAAAGGAATAACTGTGGGAGTCTCTGCACCAGTATAAATTTGAATCCAGTCTCCTTGTGAACGTGATTGATTAACAAGAAGCAAAAACGGACGGATCACTTCTGGGGTACAGATTAGCCAATCATTACTAACCTACTGCATCAACAGCCGCACGTTACAGCTTGTGCTAGTCGCTACCCATGGAAACTCCTTGTCGATCATCTGTTTGTCACCAGTCTAGAATGCAGAATAACCAACTTCTTAGCCTTCGGGTCCGAGCTGTTATAGCAGATCTGACTCAATGAACCAATAGTCATAACATCCGAGGAGACCGCCCAGTTGTGCAGGCCTTGTTTCTACTATGTAGTACTCCTTACTCTTCGCTCCAATGTGATGGAATTTCCTTATGCTCAGAGGCTCTATAATATATACTATTATATATGTATGTCGAGACTTGACTCCAGACGGTCGACGGTCGACGGTCGACCAACAGTCCATCCACGTTAGACTCCTGTATGTTTTGAGTTCGTGCTTCGAAGGAACACTTGGGCCTTCAATGTCACAAGCTGTGTCACGGTGACGATCTTCAGCAGGACGTTGAGCACTGCCATGTACTCCATAGAGTATATTCATACAACCCTGATGATCTCCCTCAAGTGCCGATAAGCAGAAACTTGAGTTGAAATAATGTAGTATAGGTGCTATGCTACCCGAATGTCCACAGCGTGTCTCATATGACGCTGTATATTTGGCGAGATTTGATGGAACTCCAAAGGACAGACCCCAGGCGCGGCAATTTGGATCGACCAGGGTCTTTTATTCTACTACTTCTTCTACGAGCCCTTCCAATATTGGACATGGTTTATTTGATACAGAATCCGCTCAACCCAGCCAGCCCGGGCCTTCCAGCGGCTCTAACGTCTCTTATTGATGAGATTCTCTGAGAGCTAATGTTTATTATGGAGTCAGAATGCACCTAGGGCCAGGCAATGACACTGAATGGATGCCTACATAGGTACCTTGAGCCTCAACGCTTTCAGACAGATGCGAAAGCCACTCTAGTGACGATCCAGAAGCTCATTCATACAAGCTGACGCTTTAACCCGTCACACAGCGAGCGAGCGTTTATGTTGATCCGATCAAAATTTTCAATTACCGATCTGCCACTTTATTATTCCTGTTCTTGCTTCGCTTCGAAAGCCACTTGCAAGCCACGAATGGAAATCGAAGCACAATCCTCAGCTTCTATGCTCTCGTGCTGACCGACAAAGTGAGATAATGATGGGCTTCGGGAGAACCCAAGTCGCCAGCTAATGCGCAACTAACAAGATTGATGCTCCTCCCGACGCATGAATACTTGGTCACGATGAACCGACGGCCGTCACCGCTTCTTGCTTGTGCCCTTCACCTATTGATGTATGTATGGATGGATGGAGATGGGGATGGGGATGGATACGGTGAATCTCTTCCTCGGCCAGTGGATCCATCTATCATCACAGGTAGATTTATTACTATAGGTACGCATGGAGCACGATACACCCAAAATTGACTTTCTCCGTAGAAATATAAGTACCTACTTGCATCTTATACGTCCCCAAATACTTGTAGGGTATCCATGTGGTTGGACAAGCAGTCAATATCACTTATTCAAGGACCATCCGTCCCCCCTAGCCACAAAAAAAAGCTTCTGGAACATCGAATTGTCTGTATCTCCCTCCACCAAGACCACATTAGCATGTAACCGGAGGACGGATGCATATAGTTAGCTAATGGACACTTCGCCAGTTGTCCGATACTACTGGAAAAGGCAATTGGTCTGTAGGAAGAGCAGTGTCCCATAGTTTCCTGCATATGAGGTACATGAGGCTACCTACATACATCTCCCGCTAAGTTTATTGGGTGTTTCTTTTGGGACATCCCTGACTGTACACGGGTTAATCAAGGGAGGATATTGTCGATGAACAGATACATGTTACCACCGACTCAAAGGCGCGCTGAATCTGACTCGCCGAACGATTCAAGACCACTTCCTCCGTAATAGCCTCGACCTGGTTGTCAAATCGGCCGAGGGGATCGCATGTATGTACGGAGTAGGTCTGGAGAGAATCATCCCACAGCCAAGCAGGTATGTACTATGTATCTCTACCTGTACCTTGCATGGCACCGCGCCTGGCTGGGATTGATCCCCTTGGATATAAAGCCCTTCCTTACTGTAACGTCGCCTGCGTGCATTCATGGACGGTACTTTCGTCAGTGAGCCTTTCGGCCACGGTTGGTTGTACATAGTATCTACGCTGGGTGGGCATTCATGCCCAACATTTATTCGCCTCTGGTCAAACAAGACACAAATTCGATCTCGAACCGAAAAAGACATACAGTACATGTCCAGGGAATACTTCCGTCTCCATGCTTCCAAACCCAATTGTGGCCAACATGGAGAAGGGTGTGTGCTTATAGTTTGACTCGATGGAATGGTTTTTCTTGAATGCCACTACGTACTCACACCGGCTTTTCTGCCTGTCTTCGGCTTGACATCCGCTTGTAATCGCCAATTGGCCCAGCCCTGCTTCTCAGATAATAGATCAAGTTCATGTGACGGTCAAACCATTGATCTAAGGATTTGCTATTCTTGACTGTGCTGTGCTACCTTTGTAGCATCGATCTCAATATCCATTGCTCAAAGCTCGGGCGACGTCAGAGGCGTGGCAATGATCAGAGTGATAGATAGCCCACAGAGCAGCGAAATACAGTACCTACATAAAACTACGGATACAGGTCACAATTATTACTGGTTACCAAGGTTGCTGGCAATTTGCCATCAACCCAGTCGTTGGCGAGCTCAGGTGTCAAACCCTGGCTGAAAACGGTGGGAGACGACCTCTCTTCAGAGCTTTCCAGATCGCCGGGACGACGCTAATGGATCAATAACTCCCTTGGGGTTCGTCTGGCAACTTTGGCGTCGCTGAATGCGACGTCATGTGTATGCGAAGGCAGTGAAGCAATGCAGGGGGATCGCTCCAGACATGGGCAACTGTATGAGGGAAGTTCCTACACTGTTGAGCGGACATGATTGTTACTGTTGGTCAGTAGGTCTAAACCAGTGACGTCTCTACTGTAGACACTCACACTCTAGGTACATACCTTACCTTACTGTATGGTTTGAGAGGCGGTGCGGTATGGTGCGGTACGGTACCATAGGCGTATGTACGTACACAAGTAGACTTGGGCGTAGCCTAGAATGAGACAAGCCACCACACACCGACAAACCACGACGGGCACCGACAACATGGAACTGGGTCAAGCTGACCTCTCAGAGCCGTCACCGACTGCACAGCAACAGGGGTTGTAAACGACTGGAAGAAAAAACAAAAGGGCCACGGCAACGAGTCAGTCGCGGCTCGTCGGCGTCCCCAAGTGACCCGGAGGTCAAACACACACAATTCAAACACAATTCAAACACAATTCACAACTTGGAAATTTTAATTAAGAGGCTCAGAGCCGCCTGCGGGCCGGTGCGGACGCGGAATCGGCTTATTCACTTTCCGTCCATACGCTACCCAAGTACATACATAGTAGTGGACTGGACTGAAGGCATCGTATCGTATCGTATCGTAATATCGTAGATGCTCGCGGTGATGGAGCAGCGCTAGAACAAAACAAGTGCAAGATGGTGACCTCCAGTCGCATTGGATCTAAAAGTTATCCGTATTCCACTTATCAAGGGCCAAATCTTTCTTCTGACGACGAGCCACGCGCCACACTTAGTTATTCGGAATTTCGTATGCTTATTTAGCACTTCTCAATCTCTCTCTCTCTCTCTCCCTTACGCCGGTTAGAATAAGCTAGTCAGTCTAGCCGTTTCGTGAAGCTCATTCATTTCTACGACAGAGTAACATGGAGATACAGATTACAGTTGATACTCCCACAAACTTAATGACACCTCGCTTATTTCTGTGTGTTATTCTTGGCTGCCCTGAAACCTTGGAGCTTTGCTGCCCTTGCTTGAAACTCAGCAAAGCAGGGGGCGGCCAATTCTTGAATCGAATCGAGACCCATTCAACCCGCTGAAGGCTGAGACATTGCAGGTGCCGTGTCCATGTTGTCGGTGACAGTAGAAGCCATCGCTTCAGCATGTCATCGTCTTCCTTGCTCGGCCGCCAGGCCCAAGATGGCTCTGCGCCGTGGTGGTATCCAACAGTGTTCACCAGTCACCAGTTGTTCCTCTTGGCGGGTAAACAAACATGAATCGTACAAGTAATTAGGGGTAACATTAGGGGGCTTGTTTACAACACGAGCTGTGTGTCTGTCTGTTCTTGATGCTGATGGCCCCCATAATTCTTTGTACCAAGTCTACGTTGTTACCCTACATTTCAGACCTACGACATAGGTTCGCAAACCCATACCTATTCCAGTGATAGTCGCTATTAGTCGCTATTAGTCCCATTGCACCGTCTTTTCTTCATTGTTCTAGAAGACGCACTTTTATGACCTATCGACTCTGTTCAGCTACCCCGAATACAGTCAGTCCTGGCGTGTTGACGCCGCCATTTACCAGCCGGGCATCATGCCTAACTCCGCACAACCCAGCTTGTCTACTTGTATATAGAATTGTTGTCAACATTGATCCAACTTCCATTAATATCAATGATTCCTTCAGATACATCCATTTGGGTATGGCAATAGCAAACCCAGTTCTCAGGTACTTATGTAGTGTTGAGTTGGCTTACTCCAAGCGCTGAAACATTAATGGCTGAAGTGCCCTTGCCCAGATCCCAATATCTGACAAGTATTTCGTTATAATACTAGGGCTGAGTTGCTTTCTACACGTACAACCCAACGAGGTCATGTTCGTGTGACAATATGTAACTAACCGGAGCTTCAAATCATGGTAGAAATGGAGCTCATAATCCGAAAGCGTCAACGGAGTTTCCTGTGCCGCCGGTCGATTTCCTTGCTAGGGACTCTCACCTGGATTCTAGTATCAATACTTGGATAAAGATAAAACCATGTCTCGGAGTCAAATAAGACGAGCCATGCCACTATAATAGACGGGTGCTATCAGTCCAGGTACCCAACGCCACGCTTATGGAGGGGGACAGATCAGTACTGGGACGCGGATCTCAATCGCCATCTCTCTGGCTACGGTATTTGATAGTTCCTGACTGGCAAGCATGTATCATCATCATCATCCGCACCGTGTTACTGCAAGTCACGAGAGACAATTTACACATCGATGCGGGGAAAGTCTATCGTTGGCACCAGTCACAGAAGTTGCAGAGCGGGGTTCTGATAATGCCCACCGTGAAGGCATGCCTATTGATGTATGAGTTCCAAGTACTGCAGTACTGTACTCTGTACAGCATATCACGTTGTTATGATCAGCAACCACATGACCCTGAGATAATGCCCAACACGTGCAAACTGATGCCAGTAGAGGCGCAATAGCGCGGGATGAGAGATTGATATCAGGCCATCTAAAAGGGTCCGAGCGGTGACCAAGGTCAAGATCGGTTTATCAACCATGTCAACCAAAACAAATCAACACATGAGGGTTGGCGCTCGCTACTGAACCCTGATGTCTATACTTCATGAGCAGATTTTGCAACGATATGCTTCAGCGTGTGCCTCTCTGCGTGTTCGTGTTCAACAACGAGACAGATAGCAAGAGTAAGAGTAAGATGAGATCCCATATCGGCCCACACAGACCACGCGACGACGTAGCCAGGCTAAGGTTGCAGGGCCAGATTGATCGTATGCGACCTTGCTTCGGCCGCCTTTTGTTTCCTGCCATTTAACTCGTCACAGCTATACGAAGTCCTGGCGATGATACCTGTACCACCCATTCCGGCGTCCAGAGCATGCTGAGCGAATAGCTACAGCACAGTTGAGCAATGTTCATGGTATGGTTTGCACATACATACATACATACATACACATACATACATGGTCAAGAATCTCGGGTGAGGTCGCGTGGCGCGCCAGCAGCCCACAACGCGGCTGTTTTCACCGTTTCTGGTTATGTTGCTGAACCTAGTGCCACGAACCGAGATTGAAGAGACTCTGATGGTATCATAGCGATAGCACTCCTAGGCACTCTGTCCCAAGCCATTCGTGTGATCCGAAGCCATAGTGGAAGCAACGTTCTGCTGATGGCCTCTAGATGATTGGTGTTTATCTTGCTGAAGGGATTGAGGCTTGCTAGCTGATACACGCACCAGTTCCAGTTCCAGTTCCAGTTCCAGAGTCCTTAGCATCTAATACACAGGAAAAGAAAACTTTATGTCGATCATGAGCTGGAGGCCTAGAAGCTTTGCCGGGGCACGAGCGGATAAAGAGCCGGTCTTTTGTTCACCGCGATGTATATCATCATATCGAGATTGAGAGACAGCATAGCCTCGCGAAACCTTCTTGGAGATAACCCGGGCAACTAGACTCGACCTCGATAGCCCTATGGTATCGCTCCTTTGAGGTCAATGCTATATATCATCATCATCAAGCGTTGAAATCGCCGACAAAAGGTCCGTGCCAGACACTCTGAAAGCTGAGGCTTGCTTCGTTCCATAGACCGTTCTTGGCCGAGACGGAAGTAAATTGCCTCTGTTTGTTTCACTCAGGGTCAAGACGACCTGCCTCTTCGGTCTATAAGTTCAAGAGTTAATTTGGCTGTACTATGTACAACAAAAACGGCACAAAGATGTCGTTGGCAGTCGGTCCTTTTGCTCCATAGATTTCAATTGGCGGTTGTGACTGGAGGTTAGGAAATAATCTGTGACGACGACCTGCTGGTATATGTGTCGAATTTCACGTCAGGGATACTTTGTTCTAGCAATGTGAACCGATTGACGAGATGTCTTGATAAGATTGACCGACTTCCATTTTCTGAAACGGAAAATTCGTTGCTGGTGGTGGTGGTGGTGGTTGGGGGGGGCAGTTCTACCAGTGTGATGACTGCCAAGCTGTTCCCCCGGGCTTCAGGCTGAACTGTAGGTCTGGGGATGAGCCGATGGATTCAGCATCTGGTATGAAAAAGGCAGCTTATGAATAGGCAGCAATCAAAGAGACTGAAAGCTACAATTGCGTTACCCAAGAATCCGGTTCATCCCAGCAGGCCCAGTCAGGCTGGAATACAGAGTACGATTATGATTCTTGTATCTCGTAACTGACAGAGCTAGACTATTGTTACTGGGAAGCTCAAACCTGCAAGGCAAAGGTCGAAATAACGAATCTGCTCCTAATATCTATTTCTCTTCGGAGTTTCGCACATGTCCTGGCCTGGGCTGCCTGGGTGACATAGTTGCGTGACAGTTGTGATTAAAGATTTCCTTAAAGTCACCCATACGTCGTCTCGTACTTCGGGGCCATTTTGCCTCTTCAAACAAGGTCCCTTTGCACAAGGCGGTTCCTCGGCGCGAAGATGCGACTCGGCCGTATGATGATCCTGTTCGTGATTGCTCATCGCCTTCCCAATGCGAGCTGTTGACGTTATATTTTGTGTAACCAAACCGATGCTACCTGCCCATGCCGCCATAGTTACGCAGCTATAGGTAGGTTAGAAGGGAAGTTGACAGACCAGCCCCATCTTTCGTGTCTTTGGCTGACAATTGACGCGAAGTATATGCCAGCTGTTGGTATAAGCAAGTATGAATACGCCATGTTTATTCCACCACTGAGGTTCAGTGACTGCAGAGTGCACAGCTTTCCGGTTCGTGTCAGAGTTTTTGGTATGATCCGAGCTTCAAGCTCAGACTTGTAAAGCCATCCATTATCCATATATGCCAGTTGTCTGGCGCAACATGTGATACTATCTGAAAATGAGTTCCCTGGCGGGGTTTGTCGTCCAAGCAAACTCTCCCCTTGCGAGAGCTTGGACAGACAGTATGCAAATGATGGTCCACGCCGCATCCTCAAGCTGTACAGTCGTTCAATACTGGAGAATTACCCCGTGTCATTCAACATCACTTTCGGCAATCTTTCTCCGCTTAGGCCGTCCCCGCAAGGAGATGTCGTGATGCCCAACAAGCCGGGTCTCATCTTGGACTGGCTCGGATGCATCAACAGGACCATCATCTGCACCTTCAGTAAAGACTAGGTCGCCTCGTCGACCAAGGACCTCCTTGCCAGCTTCCTCCAAGAGGATACCAAACGCCAAGAGAGCTGTCTCATCCATGCTCCGTTCAGTAATGTTTCGGCTATCCGGAGGTTGGCGCTCGCGGTTTCTGACGCTGTAAAAAGCACTGGTATAAGCGTGAATGGCTTTGAGGAGGTCACTATCTGGCAGGACACCCTGCCCCTCACAGGGCAGGTCGTGTTCATGAGCGTAGTAGATGTCGTGCTCCAAGTACCGCACGGGTGCATCTTTCCGCCTGAATAGAATTTCGTCAGGAGCCAAAGGGATATCTTTTGTGGAGTATCTGATTGCCTTGGGGTGACGAGGTGTATACTGTAACTCTTCCGGTTCCGTTACGGGACCTTGGTCATGTGAGACTTTGCCTGATTTATGTGAGCTTCGAATCGGACGATAACAGGAGAGCAAAATACCTGCTACAGCGTCATAGACAGTTGCATGTCTGCGTTTTGATCCCTTACTAGGATCCTGCTCGGTAGCCATAAAATCTCGGTTGGACGAGACGCCACTTTGATGTAATGGTGCTATACGCGAATTGTTCTTTGAGATGTCCATGATGTACAGTGAAAAGCTAGGCTGGAGGTTGATGTTTGATCTGTTGCTCTCTACTGTTTCAGTGTGAAAAAGATGTCGAGATTCTCAGACGCTCGAGATGTGCGCGCAGAAGCATTGTTTGTTGCGCAATATCGAGGATGTTGAGTGAGGCGAAATAGAAGATCTGAGCGGAATGGATAGTGAGTCTGAAAGGCTTTATAGACAGTCCGGTGCTTGCTGTCATTGTTAAGTTGAGGCTACCTTGATGAAGATGGAAAGTTTGGGTATTTACTAAGGTAGTCAATTGTGGGGTAGCTGTAGACATAGGGTAGGTGCCTGCTAAGGTACCTACCTAGGTAGTGAGTGGTCCCTTGGAAGTTCAACAAGCACGTCTTGCAGCTGACATCACCACCGGCTCCAGGCTGAAACCACATTCCATAGGCTGCAAGATTGTGACATTACTGCCATTATTTCACTGCTTTACATTGTTTTGGTTTATACTTCAACTTGTAGTGTCATCTTTAAACTGTCATTGTCTTGGCACAGATGAATGCAGTCCAACCTTCTCGCTCGTGAAACGGGCGATCTCCGCCACGAAGACTTTACTCGGTCCATCACTTCTGAACTCCTACGTTCCTTTGCGCCGGCTCCTCAGCACCGCTTCAATGGCGAGAGAACGTCCAAGCATAGCCCTACAGATGTAGACGACCGTGTGCACAATATAAGAGCACATGGCGCGGGCGTCAATACACTCGCCCTTGAGAAGTTCGATGGACGCATCCTCCTCTCTGGGGGAGCCGAAGGAGGCATCAAGGTCTGGAATTTAGAAGACGCTGGAAATCCCAACAAGTTGCACACTTTCCGCCCCGTAAGCAGCATCGCCAGGTCTACGAGAGAGGAGTCTTCTCCCGGGCATAGTCACGGTGTCACTCATGTTGCCTTTTATCCTTTTGATCCGGATGCTTTTCTTTCAAGTTCTTACGACAAGAAGCTGAAGCTATGGGCGACTCAGCGTTGCACTCTGTCGGCTGCCTTCGACCTGAACGCAACTATTTACTCCCACTCCACCAGCCCTGTAGCAGATCATCTTATTGTGGCGTGTGCCACGCAAAACCCAGCAGTTCGGCTGGTGGATTTGAAATCAGGATCCGCTGTACAAGCTCTTGTAGCGCATGGCGGCCCTGTTTTGTCAACTGCATGGAGTCCGCGCCACGAGCATATTCTTGTCAGTGGCCACGCAGATGGGAAAGTCAGAATATGGGATATTCGTCGTTCTGGTGGTGTTGTGGCGCTGCTCGACCAGGAAGACTCACTGGGCATCGTTCACAAAATGAAGCATCTCAGTGCCGCAGGGATGGATTCCAGCCAGATCCCACACTTCCGTACCTCGGCACAGGCGCACGATGATGCAGTGAATGGCTTGCAGTGGACTGACGATGGGAAATACATCATCTCAGCTGGTCTCGACCGTCGCATTCGTGTTTGGGACGCTGCCACGGGGGCCAATACTCTCGCCAGTTTTGGCTCCCTTATTCAGAACCAACACGCCAAGACAGCAAGTATTTTGGTTTCTCCGGCGCATCTCACAAGTGGCAATAATCTCCTCTTCTGGCCAAATGATCAGGAAATTCTTATCCTCGATCTTCATGATGGCCATGTTGTGACACGGCTCCGGAGCCCTGGTGTGACGAACCCTATAGGGCCACGAGGGGGCGAGATGGGAAGAAACAGGATCACGAGTATAGTTTGGCGCGCATCAGGGGGCATGGGACGCCCAGTTGGTCCTACTATGGGTGGCGGCAACTCGGTTGGGGCCGTATATAGCTCCCATATGGACGGGAAAATTCGGGCTTGGTCACCCCAAATACCTGGGCCTGAGGATCTGGCTGCGGAAGAAGAGATGCATGAGACAGAGGAGGCTAAACAGAAGAAGAGAAAAGCTGTCGATGATGCATATAGAAGTCTTATGGGCAAGAAGATCACCTTTACGTAGTGTAGTTATCATGTCCGAGCCTGAGCTTGAGCCTGTATGTGTTAGTAAATTCCCAAATATTCATAATTTTGGATCGAAGACGCAGTCTACCATGTCGCAAGTACGGTTCTGGAAGCCAGTGATATACGCTGCAGAGCCAAGGATAAGGACAGTCCCTAACGCCACCCATATGCCCTATTCGCTAAATGGGCCCAGTATCCATCACAGCACAATAACAACCAGGCATATCCATCCGTCGGGGTATGAGGCTTCCCGCATCAGCTCCTCTAGGGGTGCATCAAATGGCACCCCAGCTCCGTGCATCACCACCTTGGCGAGAATAGGATCTCGGCTACTTGGGAACAGCCCTGGCAACATCTCTTTGAGAGCCTGGCCCAGGATTTTAGGGCGGCGGTCTGAATTTTTCGCTGGTACAAGAGACTGGATGACTTTGAAGGTGGCCTGCTCGGAAGACGCTTGTAACGATGAGTCCGAGGCGGTGGTGGGGATGTAGACGCGAATAGGGATATGTTTGAGTGCTGTTGGTGCGTTGAGTAGATGGCTATTGATACGGTTGAAGGATGCTTGGTCATTGTCAATGACAGCGTTCCAGAGTTGGGCGGTGTTGTCTTTTGACATTTTCATGATTTGGTTTGCATTGCCATTGCGGATGAAGTCAGCCTAAGCGAGTCAGCTCTGCGTTGTCGTGAGATAAGGAGTTCCAGATCTCCGATGCGAACATACACACCGAGAACATGTATCTGGATGCAGGCTCGCATGTGGCATATGAAACTCACCTCTTTTACGCAGTTGAGAAAGGTATCCGCAATATCCCAACCTACTCCATCGTTCACGGTCAACCTCCACGGCAGGCGGGGTTGATACAGGTCTACCAGCAGTCCCACAGCCAGGTTTCTCAACTGCACATCTTCAAAGTGGAAGCTAGAGCAGGGCGAGTCAAAGAAAATCGACAGTCTCGGAATGAGAAGAGCCAGGTAGCTGAAGCGCGGAATACTAGTGATGAAAGGCGTTGTCGGTGAGGCGGGATGAGTTATGTGCAGCGGAATCCGGGCGTTCCATAAAGCTTGTGGAATGGGAGAGGACATTATGACGAGAGCATGGTGAGGGGAGTGAGATGTTGTGATGCTCGGTGAAAGTGTCGGTTTGGTGAGTCAAATCATAATACGTCTGTGACGTTCGGTGTCTAGGCATGCGTAGGGTAGGACTCGCTCATGTGATTATTAAGCTGGCGACCTACTATGATCCCTTTCAGTCACGTTGAGTTGTAAATAACCTGCGAATAGGTGGAAAATGATGGCAAACGATCAGTGGTGACATCGTTTTCAGATAGAAACGGTTTGCAAGTTCAGTCATTTGTATAACACCAAGTCTAAAGCCTTCGTGATTGTTCTAGGTAGAACCGCTTTGAGTGGTGCAAAGCAAGCAAGCATATGACTGATGGTTAAAATCTCGAATGGTTTGGTCGCCCAGGTCAACCAAAGTGAAACCTACTCTAGAGTTTCGGTTCATGAGATATCCATTCATCTCATTAAATTGTGAGAGAAAACAAGCACAGCTCATGTATCCTCTCTCAGTGTCGCTTCATTGCACAGGTTGGTTGTTATCACACTGATTTCACTGTACCTAGGTAGCAATGCCTAGTCATGCTAGGAAACTACAAGCCTCATATCTGTCGTCATCTCGTCACGAACAAAGAAGTATTGGAAATATCAAGGTACAGAAAACAAGCTTATGGCTCTGTTCAAACAGCGTCACATCGTGTACAGCTTGTTCAGCTATGAAAAGTCAAAGCGCTACCGATCAGCAACAAACTTTCGAAAGTTATGATCGTTTCGTCAGCCTAGAGGTTGCATGAGGTTAGGCAACGTCAAAGTTCTACTAAATAAAA
>JABSTL010000341.1:0-16876 GCA_013759095.1 Fusarium sp. NRRL 29148
TCCATCTAAGATTAAATCTCTATTGAAATAAGTCAGCCCCCTAATTATTATAATTGGGATATGACTGAATGCTCTCATCTTTGGGTTGGGCTCTCGAATTGCTGTTACTGATAAGATAACGCTCTAAACTTTGGCGGGGGACGAACATGGAAATTTCTCTATACCCGCCCCTCCCAGCGTTGACTTCCCTTAGACTTGCAACCTTCAAGCTGACTTACTTCGCATTTAAACCCTGTCGCAAAAACGTCGAAGCTTAGCATACTGGTACAAAATCCGTATATATACTCAGTATCGACATACGAGCCAAAGGTCTTCGAGAAACAGCTGCGCATTGTGGTTGTCGCAAAGCGAACCTGGAGAGCGACGTAGAGTCATCCATACCGAAAGCGAATAATAAGGCCTAGTCAGGTTATTGGCTGGCAATTTCTACAGAAAATCTCTGTTTCTATACAGGAAACCTCATATCATGTCTACAACGTCGAATACACCGGCTCCCACGGCCTCAATGGACATCGATGATATGGATGTCGACTCAGGCGTCAAGCCCTCCACAATTAAGAATCCCACCACGATAGACGACGACGACGACGACGACGACGACGACGACGACGACCCCGTCACCGCAACATACAACGTCTTTATTAATCCGTCTCTGCCCTTAGGCCGACGCCTTCTTGTTCTCCAACATCCAAACCGAACCGATGACTCTCCACGGCCTCCACCAACCGAATTGCGCGTGAAGGCTCAAGCTGGTATGGTCGAAGTCGATATCCCCCTCGACAACACAGTAGCCTATGATCGTGAGAAGGGCCAAAAATGGGGAAAGACATTACATGCTTCCATGGCGACGAAAAATGGCGGCAGTCATGGCTTGGCTGGTGGTTTTGGTTTTGGTACGGTCCAGGCTCGAGGTGGCAGGAAAAAGACCGAGGATGAACAGGAGAACATGGATTGGGCAGAGGCCGTTAGGCAGGATAAAGTGCTCCGGACACAGACCCTTGGAGGGCAGTATCCTGAGTATAAGGAGGTTCAGCATATGGTCGGTGTCTTTCAAGGCAGTAAGTCGCATTGGTCTTGAGCCCATATATCTTCTAACCCATCGCCAGAGGACTTACATCTCACGCCTGTGTCGTCACTTGTCCACCTACGCCCACAACTTCACCACATCGACGCAGCCGTCCAACAAGCACGCCAAGATGCAGCTACTAAGGAGTCGGTTCCCAGCACTGCAGCCGGTACAGCTCGCGCAATTCACATGACTGTCAAGGCTACTGGCGATGGTGATACTGTTACCACCGAAACTATGGCTGATCGTCTACGAGCTGTGCAGACAGAGCATTGGCGAACTATGCACTACACTGATGAGAATGAGGAGGCTGCCTGGGAGGTTTATAACGAAAGCCTCTTCCTGCGCCCTACTCAAGAGGAGGCCGCAGAAGAAGCGGAGAAAGCCGATGGTGCGGAGGACCATGAGCCACCCCTTGAGGAGTCTGTGCCAAAGTTCGCCCGTCAATGGGATGATGACGAGCTTCTTGAAGCTGTCAGTGGCATAAAGAAGCCACAGCCGACAACAGAACCTATTAGGGACGATCCCAAGCCAATTGCTCCCACCAAGCAGCCAGAGCAACCTGCGCCAGGGGCGGACGAGGCACGAAAGCCCAAGCTTCGACCACGAGGTGGAGCGGCGGGAACCGTTCCTCGACGGGGAGGTAGACCTCGAGCTACAGCTTCAAAGACGGCCAACGTCGATGGATGAAGAGTGAAAGTTTGGTGTTAGAAATAAACTCAGGGGACTAAATAGGTTGCATGGGACGGCGCAAAGGATCTATCAACTTTATATGAAGAATTCAAAGGTCACAGTATAGAAAAGTTTTGCCAAACACGCGTAAAAGTTGCAAATACGATATAACCTATTTCCTCAATGGACAAGAGTCCTCCCAAACTCTCCCCATGAGTTAGTAATGATCATCCGACTGTAATGCCGGTATACATGAAAGCGCTAAGCACTCGCCATATCACGGGCTAGTAGTTTTGTACACCCAGTATGCCTATACGCTCAACCGCTCCCAATAATATTTTCGCCAGCATGTAAACCCTGTTTGTTGTGTTGTGTCGCATCCTGCATATCCCGGTCGTCTTGAGCGCTCTTATATGCCAGCCCAAGAAAAAAGCCCAAGAATCACCGACAATAGCCTGTATGCATGCTCATAAAACAAATGTTTACTGGAGAAGCTCGACATCCAAACCAATGGATCGCATGAACAAGTTGACACTGTTCAGTCGCTCTGCTCCCATAGCGGGAGGGAGGGTCTTCGAAACAGTGACAGTATCGAGCACACGGTCCTTGACAGCAAGGACCAGACGGGTTTGTTGGTCGTGAGTGGCGCTGACGCCCATAGCTGCAAGAAGCTGCCACACATAGACATCCTCTCCAGTGTTGACGCTACCAGGGAAAATGTAAGGCAGTGAAGGTTCGAGTCTACTGAACAAGATCTCAAATGTTCGATCCCTGATGCTTGTTAGCTAAAGTTGCGATTCATGGTCCAGAATTTACATACCAGTTATCCCACTGCTCAGGAGTGCCGGCGCCTGTCTGTTTGAGAAGCACGGCACGACTAAGAATAAGTGTCAACATGGACACGCCAATTCTTGATCTAGCAATGAGATCGACGTTGAGCTTGGTGGCAATCAGATTCAAAACTCCATCAACAATATCCAGGCCAGTATCGTTGAAATATTGCATCAGCGATGGCATAACAGTAGAGATGAAGAGTTCAATTTTCTCTCGCATTCGTGCATTGATGGTTGGCACCTCGCCCGGTGTGATAGCAGCGCCCTGGACGACATCCAATTGATCGAGATGATAGATAATCATGGTCAAGATAGTAGTTCGTTGTTCGAAAGAGAGATGAGGGAAAAGACGAGGAATGGCCTTCTCACCCTTGGCACAAGACAAGAAAGCGATGAATGGATGAGGAACAACAACTCCAATCTGCTCATGAACCTTAAGCTCTTGCCAGAGCTTGGCGTTGTAGGTCTCGAGAATGGTAGCCCACTCCTTGTGCTTGATCTCGAGCTCCTCATCGGGGCCGGTCATAGGGGGTGGGATAAGTCGAACATGGTCCTCGATTTGCATCAGGGTCTGATAAACCTTCTCAACGTTTCGGAGGATAGTCTTCCGATCAAGGCTGGATCCCTTCTTGCCGTTATTGGGGCGCTGATGCTCACTCTCGGTTCGCTTGATGCTGAGGAGAGGCTTAGGGGTCTTCGCGTTGCTAAAGGAGATCTTTCCTAGACTGCCTGCGATGACCAGCTGAGGGTTCTTGGGCTTATTCTTGGCCGCTTCGACAGCACGCTGTACCTGCTGCTCCATTCGTTGGAAGTGGTTCTCAGCGGGACGTCCATGGCGACGCATACCACCCTGACGACTGCCAGTCTGGTACAGATATGTCTGGGCGAAGTTGCTCAGAGGCTGGCTGGGGTTTTGACGCTGACCAGCCCGGATATGACTGTAAACCTGGTAGTAGAAGTCCTCGGCAATTGAAGCATCAGATCCTTCAACAGGGTTGCCGGTAGCGGAAACGAGCTGCTGGAGCTGGATACGGGTGATGAAATTCTTGTCCTGGGGAGTCATCAACCCATTGTCCTTCGACAGAAGCCAGATCTTGTGGTTTCGCTTAGCCCTCTTGGTCTCTTGATCCAGATAGGCGGCCTTCTCTTCCTCGGACATCTGCTGCATTTGGGGATGGGCTTGTAACTGCGCGGCATTAGGGATGGCACCATGGGACTGCTTGGAGTGGTGTCCATGCTGAGGTGGAACATGCGCATCTGGGCCGGCGCGGTTGGGATTCTGCAGAATCTGGGTTGGATTAGTATGGAGCTGCTGCTGATGCTGAACGGGAGTCGCTTGAAGACCCGGGGCTGGCGGCGTGGGCTTCGATTGAGTGCTTTGGGGCCTCTGCAGGATAGTCACTGGGTGGCCATGGCCATGGGCCTGAGGAGGCTGTTGCTGATGAGCAGTAAACCCGGGAGGCGGCTGTTGATAGGAAAGATCTGCGGCATGTGGCTGAGGTGTCTGCTGCTTGGGCTGAGATCGCATGGCGGCCTCGACCTCTTCCAAGCTCATGACTTTGCGACTGGGCGCATGCTGGGCAGGCTGAGCTGCAGGAGCAGGAGCAGGAGCAGGCGATGCTTGATGGGCTGGCTTAGATGGTCCAATGCCCCAGATACTTCGGTCAACATGGAGATCAGGGAGCGCTTCGGGCTCGCGATACTTCTCATAACCAGATCGCACAGGCTGTTGGTAAGACTGTTGCTGGTAAGGCTGGTTAGAGTAGTAAGACTGGTAGTCAGCGGAGGCATATTGGTTGACGGAAGAATGAGCCTGATCAGAAGCAGCGGGTTTAGCCGCAGGCCCCTGGCGATTGAAGCGAAGATGCTCCTCCTCAATGGCATCCGCGACCTTGGCAGTTTGACCAAAGAAGTCGAAATCCTTGCCAGCACTGCGAGAGACGGTCGGGCCACTGTCACCGAAAGTGTCGTCGTTGAAAGCGTCTCCAGTCTCTTCGAGCTGGTCTCCAAGACCGTCATAAGTCTCCTCGAAATCTAGAGCATCATCATCGCCATCCCTGCCTGATAAACCAGCAAATGGATCGTGAGATTGGGAGAAGCCAGGCGCAGCCGTGTTATGGCGCGTGGTGTCGAAACCGAAGAAGGACATTTTGAAAGAATTTGGGCAAATGGACGTCGATTGTACTATGAAAGAAATTAGTACAAACGCCAGTAACTGCAGTCGCTTTGAGCTCCGTGCTCCGCTCCAGGAATCCTCAGGAAACGCCCCATAACCTCCCTGGACCAGATATCAAGCTTCTTGTCCCAAGTATTCGGGTCGCCAATAGAGTGTTCGTGACGACTGCGATGGCGGGGTTTTCTATATTTCATATTGCTCTCCTTCTTGAGTCCTTTGCTTGCATGGTCCTGTCGTGGTCGAAGCTGCTTGACTCTGTTTCACTGTCCATCATGTGGCGCATATCACTACCGACACGGGAAAGAAGAGGGTATTCCAATGTATAAGCCAGCCTGGAAGGGTTCGCATTGAAGGAAGCTTGTGCAACACAGAATTCGTCCTCCGGTCCATGGCCGTCGAAGGGTTTCCGTCCCGGAAATATATATCCAGCAATGACCAGGCCAGGGGAAGCGAGCAGGGTAGGAAAGCAACAGCTGAAGTAAATCCACTCACCACTAAGAGAATGAGATATGTTCAGGATCGTTCAATGCGCACAAATCTATCATGATGTCTTCCAGTAAATAGGTTCAAGATGTTTGTATCGTGGCCAAGCATGCGAATATAGCGCTATGTTGGCTGTGGGAAGGTTGTTAGAAGCGTTCGGAAACTCTATCAATGAGCTTTGTGAGCGAAAAAGGTAGACAGCCGCTCGGGAGAGAGCGGGCTGCGATGTTGATGCGCGGCGAAGCTCTGATGCCGACGATGATGCGACGAAGTGCCAACGTTGTTCTCCAAGCCCGCTTCCCCCACATGCGGCTGGATGAAGGGTACATACATTCACGTGCATGATCACGTGACGTCAATGTTGAGCTTCTTCGAATCCATACAATCGGTAGCAAAAGTCATATAAGATTTGTACACTATTTACGAGCTTAGAATAGGATATATAAACTCATGAAGACATGAAAATTGTCTATATGCAGGGATGAAGATATCATCCTGATATTGCAAGAACAAGGTACTTCACAGTGTTATGGTCTCAGCTCTTTGTCATAAGGTATACATGTCGATCACTTCAGTGACGCTTTTATTTGATATTGACTTGTATCGTTCCATAAAACTCAGGCCTATCAAGGGATTCTACTATATTGATACCGTGGGTTGCGAGTGGTTCAGTAATCGACTTTGGAGGGCTCTTGATAACAGAGTCACAAATCTTAGGTGAAACATCAATGGGAATAAACAATCTGTCAATTAGACATACGGTACGGCATGAGTTTGAGCCTGAATAAGGTTATCCATCCATGATCAAGGACATCAACCCAGAGACTCAATTCAAGGTTGAAGAGGTCAACTAACAGACCACAAAAACGGAATGAACAGGTTCAGAGACCAACAACAAACAATTGGGTACCTCGTACAGTGGAGAGAAGATGGGAAATCGGGAACTGCTACAGGCTGGTTGCAGCGTTCCGTTCCTTTGACGCAAGGCAAGGTTCCTGGGCTGTAAGCTGCCAACCTAAAACAGGCCCAGGAAACGTAAAAAGGGGTACCTCCATCTCATTCAACGATACGAGAAAAACTGGTGATGCATTTGACGTGTAACACTTTTCCCAATTCAGGCCTCGATTTGCTGCAGAGAAACCTTCTCGATTATGAGGCTTGAATGACTGCAGATCCCTCATTCCTAAACATTCTGCAAGAGGCGCATGGCACAACCTAAACGAGTTGTTATATCTGGATCAAATCAATGACAATGGAGATTTCCAAGGTTGGGGCATCCCTGTAAACAGATCAGTCTCCTGCTGCATGTCGTCGTAATCTTGACAACGAACAAAAATCCACCTTTCTTGGAACGGACTTGGAAAGAGGATAAGCTGAGAAAAGTTTGCTACCTATTGAATTGGAACCAATGTCATTAGACTCACTCCAAAAGCGTCTGGACTCGGCAATAGTTTGACACAGAAGCCATTAATCGAAGCTGAGATGCGCTAACAGACGGGTTACGCCCCCTGGACGCCAGGGGATACCAAGTACATATCATTTGGCGAATACTTCGTTCTAGTGCTGCCAAGTGCTGGAAATCAGGTATTTTACATCCAAGCCCCTGCCGAAGATACCTCGAGTCACCCTCTTCTTATCAGGACAAGCTGTGCCTCTCTAGTCGCAGTGTGTACCTGACTTTGCCTAGAATTGACGATCAAGGGCTGGGCTTGTTCCTCCAGAACACGTTGTTCATCCCATTCCAGTGCTCTCCAACAACTTGTTGCGTGCCATTGATTCCAACTGTCTTTTTTTGCATTAGAATAAGTAGATACTTCCTGCACATGCCCAATTCGTGAATACTCATCCATCATCGTAAATCATCTCTTTTTCTCTCCTTAATACTTGTTTCTGGTTCACGATATAGACCTTGTTCATCGCTTCGTGGAGGACTGACGAGGTCGCCCATCCATCTTTTTTTAGTTCACAAAGATCACCGACCGTTCCTTTTACTGGAGCCCCTCAGTCCCCCGGCTCCCTACTAGCTTGTCTAGGTGTCTTTGCTCCCCGTGCGCACTGCCACCGAAACATCCATCGACTTTGGATCATCCATCTTTCTTTCTTTGTTTTCTGTTCAAACCTCCACTTCATTTGAACTCTTCTTGTATTGACGATTTCGTATCGTCAATTCTTTTTTCGCCATGGCTGCAGGTCATACGCGCTACGTGCGCTATATTGCGCTCGCGCTTTTCGTACGTCGCCTTATCCATTCGTGTCCCATGGGTTTTGGTGCTCATGATGGCTTACGTCGCCACCCACTAACCCGGCTCCTTTAGACGCTTACTATGTTCTACTTCTTCTCCAATTCCAAGATCGATACCATCCCCGTTCCTGGCAGTGTCGGTAACTTCCCAGGCGGTCCTGGAAGCCCCAGCAACCAGCAGCAAGCTCCTGGCACCATCCCCAAGTCCCCTGATGCTGGTAACAACGTCAACTTCCCCGGCCAGCAAGCACCTGCTGCTGAGGAGGGAGACACTGCCCTCACCAAGGACGATGCTCCCGCTCAGAAGCCCGCCGGTGAGGGTGCCGGTGCTGCTGGCGATGCCCCCGCTGTTCCTGCTCCTCAGATTCCCAAGGAGGGTCCTGCTTCAGGCCAGCTTGCTGAGGCTCCTCTGGCTATGTCCCCTAACGACCCTGGCTGGAACAACCTTCAGGGCACTGCTCCCGGTCCCCGTATGAACGCTACATTTGTCACTCTTGCCCGAAACCAGGACGTTTGGGAGATTGCCGAGTCCATTCGACAAGTCGAGGATCGTTTCAACCGCCGATACAACTACGACTGGGTCTTCCTCAACGACAAGCCTTTCGACGAGCAGTTCAAGAAGGTTACCACCTCTCTCTGCTCTGGTAAGACTCACTATGGTCTGATTCCCGAGGAGCACTGGTCTTTCCCTGAGTGGATTGACCAGGAGAAGGCCCGCAAGGTCCGTGAGGATATGCACGAACGAAAGATTATCTATGGTGATTCCATCAGTTACCGTCACATGTGCCGATTCGAGTCTGGTTTCTTCTTCCGACAGGAACTGATGATGAACTATGAGTACTACTGGCGTGTTGAGCCCTCCGTCAAGCTCTTCTGCGATATCCACTACGACCCCTTCCGTGTCATGCACGAGAACAACAAGAAGTACAGTTTCGTTCTCTCTCTCTACGAGTACATCGACACCATTCCTACCCTCTGGGCTAGCACCAAGAAGTTCATGCAGAACCACCCCGAGCATATCTCTTCCGATAACTCTATGCGCTTCCTTAGTGATGACGGTGGTGAGAACTACAACAAGTGCCATTTCGTAAGTTAAGCTCTACTTATCACCCGTTTCATAACTAATTGAGTTTAGTGGTCCAACTTTGAGGTTGGTAGCTTGTCCTGGCTCCGCAGCAAGCCTTATCTCGATTTCTTCGAATCTCTTGATAAGGACGGTGGTTTCTTCTACGAGCGATGGGGTGATGCTCCTGTTCACTCTATCGCTGCTGGTCTTCTCCTTAAGAAGGAGCAGATTCATTTCTTCGAGGATATCGCCTACTATCACGTTCCTTTCACTCACTGCCCCACTGACGAGCAGCGACGTCTGGATCTCCGTTGCCACTGCAACCCCGATAACAACTTCGACTGGAAGGGTTACTCTTGTAAGTATTTTTCTGAGGACTGTTTCAGAATCATACGCTAACTAAGCAACAGGCACTTCTCGATTCTTCGAGCTCAACGGCATGGAGAAGCCCAAGGGTTACGAGAAGCAGCAGTAGACAAAATATTATTAACAAGGGGTTGTATAGGGTTGTATCATACAGGTCGTAATGCTTGGTAGATTGTCTGCATGATTTCTGGGCTGCACACAATGGGTCGGCATTGGGTGATGTTCTTAAGGGAACCAACAACAGGCGTCTGGGTTTGAAGCACTTTGGACAGCTTTTGATCATGTAGAGTGTATGAATCAAGAATGTTCTGGGATCGTTTGAATGCTTTCTTGAATTGAATGCTCGAAATAGTGTACAATATCATTACATGGCTGTAGCCAGGTCTATTGGTTTTGACACATGTCTTGTATCATCGCTTTGCCATCTTTTAACCTAATTCGTCCATTTGATTTCCGTATGCAAAATTGTTTAACCAACTGTGGCCTTCTTTGGCTTCTTGGTGCCGTACTTGCTTCGACTTGTTGTTCGGCTTGCAACACCACCCTGGAGTAGTTAGTATCTCAAAATTCAAGACAAATGTGGCCAGAATTCAGTTTCGGGCCAATGGGCAATAAACATACCAGATCCAGAGCTCCTCGAACAAGATGGTATCTCACACCAGGACAATCCTGTGCACGTCCGCCTCGTACCAACACAACACTATGCTGCTGAATATTGTGTCCCTCGCCAGGAATATACGCCGTAACAACAGCTCCAGTGGAAAGCTTCACACGAGCAGTTTTTCGCTCACCAGAGTTGGGCTTCTTGGGTCGAACAACACCAACACGCAGACAGACACCCTTGAGAGCGGGACAGTTTGTGTTGGACAGAGCAGGAGAGACAGCGTGACGTGCGCGCTTGCCCTTTCGGATACCACGGAGGACTTGGTTCAATGTAGCTGGACGAGCTGTTGTGGGAGCGAATGCGCGGGGTGCTGAGGTTGTGAATGTTCGGATGGTTGGTTGGATCAGCCGGCTTGGTGGTGTTGAGAGGGCTGTGGTAAGGGGACGGCGTGTCGCCGGGGAGAAGAACTGGCGGAGGATGGAGCCGACCATGTTGGGCGAGTCGTATATGGTCGGATTGAGTTTAATTGTAGTGGAAAGTGGTCGAATTGATCCCGTATTCGGCCTCTCGCTATATCAATCCCAAGCTCATCCAATGCCGTCAATATCAAAATCTCAGCCTCTCTAAGTTGTGTCACGTGCTAAAGAGCATCGGATGTTTTGTTTCTCCGGCTGTAGCAGAAGATCACATGCCACAATCTATCATGCCCCACCTAGATCTTTGACGACAGCGGTTAATCGCCGGTGCATCTTTTTCCACCCCGCAATCCTCCCCATCTCCATCCCGCATTGGCTAACAGATTTCCCCAAATCGATCCGAGTCAAACAAAGTCAAGTTCAAGTTCCATTACCGCTGTACAACCGAAGACATCCACGACCTCGGTGGTTATCCTCGGCTGGTCTAGGCCGAGCAGCGAGATTCTTCAACCGCTTCAGCAGTATAAAGGGAAGGACGTGTAACTACGGGGGCCAATCGATGATTTATATATACCGAGGCTAAAATAATTCACATCTCGACCTTGTTGTTCTCTTATCGCCTTCATCTTCTCGTTTCATACCATTCAAAGAGCTTGTCTTGTTGGTTGTCGCTTTTGGCTTGTGATCGTCAGACATCTAACATACCCGCCTCACGCCTTGATCTAACCTAGCCACTTCAGCTCCCCTACATCTCTTCGCTTTTCTTTCTTTTCTCTGACATAGTCACCGCTCCTCCTCACTCCTCTCCTCAACACCGCGAATCTCACCATGTCTTCGTCGTTTACTCGAGCCGTGCGCCCTGTGCTACAGGGTGGTCGAGGTCTTACACAGCGCATTGCCACACGAGCCACCGCTCCCCGAACATTGACGAGAATAAACTTGTGGGTGCAATTTTGAGAATGACCAGAAGCAATCGCTAACTCTGCGCTTAAGCAACACTACTCGCCCTCTATCTACAACATCCATCCGCCGCAATGAGCAAATCGACATCTCCGAGATCCCTCCCACCCCCATCACTCACCTCTCTGAGATCGAGGCTGCCATGGCCGACACCGTCTCCAAGTTCTCTACAGATGTGATTCTCCCTCGTGCGCGTGACATGGACGAGGCTGAGGAGATGGACCCCGCTGTTGTTGAGCAACTGTTCGAGCAGGGTCTCATGGGTATTGAGATCCCCGAGGAGTACGGAGGTGCCGGCATGAACTTCACTTCCGCCATTATCGCCATTGAGGAGCTTGCCCGTGCAGACCCCTCTGTTTCCGTCCTAGTTGATGTGCACAACACCCTCTGCAACACAGCTATTATCAAGTACGCCTCCACTGCTATTAAGAAGAAGTGGCTCCCTCGCCTTGCGACAAACACCGTCGCCTCTTTCTGTCTCTCCGAGCCTGTCTCTGGTTCTGATGCTTTTGCCATGGCCACAAGAGCCACTGAGACCGCCGACGGCTTCAAGATCTCGGGTAGCAAGATGTGGATCACAAACTCCAAGGAGGCCGAGTTCTTCATTGTCTTCGCCAACCTCGACCCCAGCAAGGGCTATAAGGGAATTACTGCCTTCATCGTCGAGAAGGGCACCAAGGGTTTCTCTATCGCCAAGAAGGAGAAGAAGCTCGGCATTCGGGCCTCAAGCACATGCGTCATCAACTTCGACGATGTTATGATACCCAAGGAGAACCTCCTTGGTGAGCGTGGCCACGGTTACAAGTACGCCATTGCCCTTCTCAACGAGGGACGAATCGGTATCGCTGCTCAGATGACCGGTTTGGCTCTCGGTGCTTTCGAGAACGCTGCTCGCTACGTCTGGAACGACCGCAAGCAGTTCGGCTCTCTCGTTGGTGAGTTCCAGGGTATGCAGCACCAGCTCGCCCAGGCCTACACCGAGATCACCGCCGCTCGCGCTCTCGTCTACACTGCTGCTCGCAAGAAGGAGGCTGGTGAGGACTTTGTCAGGGATGCAGCCATGGCCAAGCTCTACGCTTCTCAGGTCGCTGGCCGTGTCAGCAGTTCCGCCATTGAGTGGATGGGTGGCATGGGCTTTGTCCGTGAAGGTCTTGCTGAGAAGTACTTCCGTGACAGCAAGATCGGTGCCATTTATGAGGGTACCAGCAACATCCAGTAAGTTCCAGTCTAATAAGTACATCTCGAAGCGAATACTAACATGCTATAGACTCAACACTATTGCCAAGCTCCTACAGAAGGAGTACACATCGTAGAACGATAGAGAAAATCTAGAAAGAGGCGGAGGTACAAATGGAATAAACAAAACATAGGTCAAAAAAATATCGAAAACATGTCAATGACCCCGCGCACCTACAAACATAACTGTGACAAGGTGATAACGAATCATGAAGCAATAAATAGAGCTTGTCAAAGAGCATACCATCAATCACCACTGTGCAGGGTAACATATAACAAAAACCATAGCCTGCCTGCAACTCATTTTTGATCATCTCTTCTCTCACTTCTATTAACTAACATGCATTCCAATGCTGCTGTATACGATACTCATCTACCGCTAAGGTCGCTTGCTTCACCATCTCAATATGGCACGGTACTAATCATGCCCTCGTACGTGTTACTCGCCCAACCACCAATATCCTGAAAGCCAATCGCTATAAGCGACCCAGTGAACGTGGAAAGAGGGCGCCTGGATAAGACGCACATCCTGAGTTCACTGTACTGACATCACCTGCCCCCGGTGTCCGGCCACCTATTTCACTATCGCCCCTGGGTATCCGATAGACAAGACAACAACCCCACCGCGGCTCCATCATCTCGAAAAAATATTGCAAAATCGTCAATCTTGTTAGTCCAGTCGCTTAGTCAAAATCAGCTGTGTAGGAGAAGCCTCGGAATTCTTCTTGCATGGCTTGTGAGAGAACTTGTGACTGTTAGTGAAAGATCAAGACTCGGAAGAGGCAGAACTTACCAGACTGGACTGGGGTCAACACGGGAGTAACACTGGTGAACTCCGAGTCGAAGTTACTAGTATCAGTAGCACTCTTAATTTGAGGCATGAAAGGAGGCTGCACTCTCTTGTGGTAGATGTCGTCCCAGTTGATGTTGCGGAAGAATGGCTGGCTCATCACCTCCTGGGCATCAGTTGGGCCGCTTCCGAGTCGCTGGTCAGGCTCACGAGTGAGCAGCTTCTGGAGAATAGAGACTGAGTCTCGGGGCATGTGAATGGGATAAAGGGGTTCATCCGCGAGAATGGCATCGTAAATTTCATCCTCATCTTCTCCACGGAAAGGCGATTGTTGGAGAAGCATCTGGTAGATCAGGACACCAAATGCCCACCAATCAACAGCACGACCGTACTTCTTGTCGAGAAGAATCTGAGAAAAAGTCAGCACAAAGAAAAAGGAGGGATTGGATGTTATAGGCATACCTCGGGAGCCATAAACTCGGGAGTACCACAGAAGGTACTTGTTGTCGAACCATACCACATATCCTCCTTGCACAGACCATAATCACCAATCTTGACATGACCATCAAGTGACAGCAGAATGTTGTCAAGCTTCAGGTCTCGATAGATGACACCGTTCTCATGGAAGTACTTGAGTGCCAAGCAAACCTCTGCAGCGTAGAATTGGGCACGCTTGGTGCCGAATTGGCCTCGCTGAATGTGCAACATCAGATCACCACCGCTAACATACTCCATGACGAAGTACACACGGGTCTCGGTCTGGAAGCATGCGTGCAGGTTGGTGAGGAATGGGTGCCTGCCTCGGTTGGCAACCAGGAACACACGCTTCTCAGAGCGGATGCTCTCTACTTCGTCATTCTCTATGATGAACTCTTTCTTAAGCACCTTGATAGCATAGAGCTTGCGAGATCGCTTTGTTTCAGCAAGCATGACCTTACCGAAGTTACCTTTACCCAGCACAGCCAGGAAGTTGAAATGATCAAGTCCGATCCGTTGGCCTGTACCTGGGTCTGTAGCCAAAGGCAATGGTGCCTTGTTTCCACCAGATGCAGACTGCTGCTTAGGAGACATCGCTTCCGGTGACTGGGGCTGGTGTGCTAGTGGTGGTGGTTGTTGATAACCAGCTTGCTGCTGCTGAGGCTGGTGTTGTGGCACAGGAGGCAGCGGTTGCTGGGGAGGAGGCTGTTGTGCAACTGGCTGCTGTTGCACTGGTCGCTGAGCCTGAGCTGGCGGTTGTCCTCCGTAGCTAGGGTTGACGTTGGCATAGTCAGCCGGGTTATACTTACGCTGCTGGCCTGCGCCGTATTGGCCCCCTTGAGCGTATGGATCCTCTTGTTGCTGGTCATACCCTCCACTGTAACGTCCATAATCAGACTGTTGTCTCTGGGCCCCTCCATGTCCTCCGGACATAGCCGCAGAGGCTGCCGCTGCAGCCGTTGAGCTAGACGAGGTTCGGTCGGGATGACCAGGTCGTGGTGTTGTCTGGTTCGAGTACATAACCTTAGCAGCCTCAGTTGCCTCAGGCGAGGCAGGTCCTGGCTGATAGGGAGGTGCGGACGAGCTGGAGTAGGACGGGGCCGGGGAGTGGGTGCTGGTAGGGCTCGATTTTCCTGGCCGGAGAGTCTTTTCTGTTAGTGAAGAGACCTTTGCCTGTCTCTGCTTCTGTGATCTTATTCCGTCCAATATCTGATTGGCGACAGCCATTGACATGCCACAGAAGTCAGGAACAAGGTGAACACACTGGGCGTGTGCAGTAAGATTGCATTCTACAGATAAAGGATTAGTTTCACAATGCAGCAAACAGTCAAAGAAAACACACCTGAACACTTTCTGCAGTTCTTCTTGCCAAAAGGTAGAATGTAACCACAGTGGCAGCACCAGTTTGCTGTCATGTTGGAATAAGGATTGAACCTATGCGGAATACGATGGTTGATCTTCTCCTCATCGGGATCGGTCTCAGCGTTACTCTTGCTGATACACTTCGTAACGACACTGGAATAACACTTTGTATGACAAGTGTACTTGCAATCCTCACACTGCATGCCTGCAGAGTACTTGAGGAAATCTCCGCAAAGCGCACAACGCATGATGTTGTAGAACTGATGTTGTACGAACTTGTGTCCGTACATCTCGTGAACCTCTTCCTTACGTTGACGAACAGCTCCCTTTCGGCCAAGACCGAGGTCGACGGGGCGGCTGTTCGCGTTAGTTTTGTTGAATGCCAACTGGAGTTGAATCTGCCCAGTAGGTTCCAGGTTAAACCATTCCTCGATTGGTCCAGTTTGCACTTGAGGCTGGGGACCAGCAGTCCCGAATGGACCGGTCTCTATTCCTTGCGCGCCGCCACCTGCTGGAGAGCCTGGCCCGAAAGAGCCTGAAGATGGGCTCATGGGGAACTGTGAAGGGGCGCCACCGCCGGTGCTGCCCATTCTATCGGCCGAAACCCACCCAGAACTGTTCATCTCAGCCTCGATCCTCTTACGACGCATTTCCTCGACAATATCAGAGATTCGGACCCAGAGCATAGCAATGGGCATGGCGTGCTCAGCGGGTTTGTCGTAAACCGTCAGCTCGATTTCGTTGGCCTTATCAACTTCGATGGTATGGTATTCGGCTTCCCAGCGATCGTTCCTGGTCGCCTTTGTACGAGCCATCACAGTATCCTCAACCTTGACGGCAATAAAGGTCTCGGGCCCTCTTGTAAACCTACCAGTTGCTAGGTGGTCGACATCCTTTATAGCCAGCATACGAATCGATAGTTGTCCGCTGAGGGGCTTCCTCAGATTAGGGGCGTTGATTGAATCGTCTGCTCTTTTGTCAATATGTCGTCGCAGTAGGAAATGCTGCAATGTCAACTCACCATCTTGGGCGTCGGCAACATCCGCATCGATGTGCAGTTCTTCATATCTCTTGAGTGCCTGCTTCAACAGTATAATCTTCTGCTTGCTTTCGACTTTCCGGGCAGCCGCGTCAGCCTTACTTTTGCGGTCTCCCTCCATACCGTAAAGCTGAACCATCTTTTCGATACCCTTAAGATATTGTTCTTCGACGTTGAGCTTGAACTGAATCTGCGACAGCATGAGCTGGATGCGGGGTCCCAGATGCGGTGTATCATATTTGATCAAGTCTGTTTTCGTTCACATTAGCACAGCACAGAACAGAAAGCACGGAAAGTCTCAGAGAAGTTTCTATGGAGATGGCATAGCAACGACGCACCTAACTTGGTGAAATTTTGACGTGGCTTCGGCAAAGCCGTGGCACCAGGAGGACCTGGAGCATAAGGATGGCGGGGAGGCATGAGATCAGATCCTCTGTCTTCTCGGGAATCCTTGGGAGGTGGTGCAGGAGGACCGCCGGCATCGTCAGAAGATCCTGCAAGGGACATGTCTCCAACACCAGAGTTCACACGTCGCATCTGGATGTCGCGCAGCTTCTCCTCAAAGAACTGCAGATTGCGACGGCCATCTCGCATTTGTGAGTCGAGACGAGATCTGACGGCTTCATTGTTGGTCTGTGCTCTCATGGAATTGGCAGCGTTGATGAGAGCCTTCTCGCGCTCGATCTTCTTGTAGATGCTATGGATCGCATCGTCGTCATTCATGGTGAAAGTGGCTGCACGATACGTTCGCGCGGGACGACAGGAGGTTGGAGGAGGAGGGGATGGCTGAAAATACAGCCGATACCAGGTGGTGAGGACAACGCCTCAATAATGAGCGGGCGACGGTGGGCAAGCCGGTGGTAAAATAACTAGACGACCAGACAGGTGACGTCTTGTGTGTCGTTAATGAATGTCGTCGTTATCCTATGAGAGCCGAACCAGGTGCAGGCGGGCAGAAGCACAGGGAATGAGGGAAGCCAGAAGGTCCCAGGTGCGTATGTGTAATTATGCGTGAGTCCGCGACGGCGGTTTATGGCTGGCGGAGGTTTTCGCCGTCAAGCTTCGCTTCAGGTGGATGAGGCCGAAGC
>JABSTL010000342.1:0-11598 GCA_013759095.1 Fusarium sp. NRRL 29148
CTACCCCAAAAATGCTAGGCTGCTCGTTCAGGCTCGCTCGTATGTCTGACCCCGCAAAATTGCGGTAGCGGTCATGTGGTTTTAGATCTGGCATATGTCTAATACAAAGATAGAAAACGATCAGCGCTTTAAGCATAAGCTAGCGCCACCATCAGCCGGTCCGTTTAACCGCAAGAGTTGGACCGAGAGCAGCACCTCGGCTCGAGAATCCGTTTGCTCAGAGAATCAAATTCTGGGGGGGACTGTCAACCTGAGCTAGGCCGGGGTTGGGCTGCATGCGAGCGAATCGTCTGTGTCTGTGTGGTCGGCCGCTGACGGGAATGTCACGTCGTGATGCAACATCAACAGCGGTCGAAACCAAGTATTTTGCGGAGACTCCACGTTTCCCCAGACAACTCCATAATTAGCCTATATACGGAGAATTCGGTTAAGCTGCCGCTAGGTTCATATGTCTCTATCTTATCTACACGCACACGCGGGGGAAGAGGAGAAGTTCATGTATAATATGATCTGCAATGCCCCATTGAAATTCTCTTTTTCGTTTCCCATCTCTCAAGCTTGGTTTCCCCTTTTACTCTGGAGACGGGCCCCTTGCATAGAACCAACTCGACAAGCTTAGAAGAGCCAATCCGCCAACATGGTCAACGTTGGTAGCGCCGCGGACCCCATCGTTACTCGCCTCGTCGAGGAGGACAAGGTGCCATGGTACAAGAAGCCCAATCTGCGTATTATGTACGTCTGGTTGTTCTTCTGCTGCATGGGTGTTGAGATGACTTCTGGCTTCGATTCGCAACTCATCAACACGCTGCAGTACTCTCAAAACTTCCACCACTGTAAGGATCACTGAAAGTTTATGGAGGATTGGTTCAGAGCTGACGAATTTTTATAGATCTCGGTAACGGACGAAAGAACGCAGAAGGCAAGTGGGCTATCGAACCTGGTCTGCTTGGCTTTGTCAACTCTTCCTACCAGCTCGGCTCCATCTTCGCGGTCCCATTTGCGCCTTGGGTTGCTCAGCGATTCGGTCGAAGATGGTCCATTATGCTTGGTTCTCTCATCATGGTTGGCGGTGCTATCATCCAGGGATTCGCCCAGCACGGTACGAAATTTCTGACCGATTCAATGTTCAATTTACTGACGAAGTATCAGTTGCCATGTACATCATTGCCCGTATGATCCTCGGAGCTGGAATTCTCTTCTGTATTATCTCTGGTTCTGCCCTTATCGGTGAGCTGGGATATCCCAAGGAGCGTGCTGTCCTCACTTCTCTGTTCAACGCATCCTACTTCATCGGCCAGATTCTCGCCTCTGCTATCGCTCTGGGCACTACCCCCATCACCACCAACTGGTCCTGGCGTCTGCCCTCTCTGCTGCAGATCGTCCCCTCATTGATCCAGATCTCCACAGTCTTCCTCCTCCCCGAATCTCCTCGT
The DNA here is from genome assembly GCA_013759095.1 of Fusarium sp. NRRL 29148. Taxonomy (NCBI): domain Eukaryota; kingdom Fungi; phylum Ascomycota; class Sordariomycetes; order Hypocreales; family Nectriaceae; genus Fusarium; species Fusarium sp. NRRL 29148. Next base: position 1,434 of record JABSTL010000342.1, read on the forward strand.
TTCCTCGTCTCCAAGGATCGCGAAGAAGAAGCTGCTCAGGTCCTCATCAAGTACCACGCCGAGGGTGATGCCAGTTCCCAGCTCGTCCAGGCCGAAATCGTCCAGATCCGTGAGACCATCAAGGCCGAGATGGAAGCTTCCAAGCAGTCTTGGCTCGAGGTTGTCCGCACCGCGGGTATGCGCCGTCGATTCGTTGTTACCATCTTCATCGGTCTCTTCACCCAGCTTTCCGGTAACACTCTTCTGAGCTACTATTCTGGTGTTCTCTTCGGTATGATGGGTTTCACTTCCGACTACACAAAGACCCGAATCAACCTCGCGTATGCTTGCTGGAGTCTTCTCAATGCTACAATCATTGCTTTGATTGTTACTCGCTACAAGCGTCGACACATGTACATGCTTTCCGCTGCTCTGATGCTGTGTGCTTTCATCGGCATCACCGTATCTCTTGAGAGAATTCAAGCTGTTCCCGAGGGCCAGAAGAACAATGCTGCCGGTATTGCCGCTCTTTTCTTCTACTTCGCCTACTCGCCAACCTATGCCATTGGAAACAACGCTCTTACATACAGTAAGTCAAGAGGCACTGTTTTCAAGCACAAACTAACAATTTGCAGCCTACCTGGTCGAACTTTGGCCCTACTCGATGCGAAGCCGTGGTATTGGTGTCCAGCAGATTTTCGGAAAGCTTGCCGGTTTCTTCTCTACCAACGTCAACTCGATTGCTCTCGATGCCATCAAGTGGCGATACCTGGCCATTTACTGTGGTTGGATTTTCTTCGAGTTCTGCATCGTCTACGTTCTCTACCCCGAGACCAGCGGCCGAACTCTCGAGGAACTTGCATTCCGTATGTTTTATCACTCTCGTCACTTCAGTAGGCCGGTACTAACAGATAACAGTTTTCGAGGACGAGGAACTCAAGGAGAAGACAGTTGCTGCTGTCGAGAAGCAGATTCACTTTGGAGACTCAAAGGAAGAAAAGTCAGACGAACAGCAGACTCAAGTGCAAACCCGCGAGGTTGTTTAAACGGTTACCATGTTGAAAGGGAGAGACTTATTTGGTCTCGATGCTTGTTAGCGCTATCAGGACGATCGTTCATGAATATCATATTATTGCGACCGCATGTTTTGGTCCACAAAAGCGATTTTCACCGTCAAAGAGTACATTTTTAAAATCAATGTGATGTTCGAAAGTGAGTCAGGGCGCAGAGATCATGACAACTTCAGCCCCAGCACATAATATCAGACACAGATGTTTGGCAGAGAGAGTTTCCTGGGCATATTCTCACAGCTGTAAACTGATCACCTAACTCCTGTACAACGCAATAATACCAAGCATTTGAAAGGATATACACCATATCCGTCTCCTCTTTAAAACACGCATTCGAGTCTAAGAGCGTCCTGGAGGAGCTTCAAAGCTCCAAACAGTTGATTGTCATGATATCTCCTCCCCACAAGCTGAAGGTTGACAGGAGCTCCTGTGAAGTTGCCACTCTCCCAGAGATCCTTCACATGAGCACACTCAGGCCCCAGCGGCTTATAAACCGCATCGTACTCTTCACCCTCCTCAACCTTGAGCCCCGTGGGGAAAACCAAGCCAGGGCAGTCGAGATAGTTCCACAGAGCTGTATACATCAGATAGAAATTTGTGTCGTGAGTCGTAGCAGGACCAACGCCAGTGGGGCAAAGGATGACATCGACATCCTGACGCTCCCAATCCTCTGCAAAAGCGTGTCGGAAGTCGAGGCATGCTTTGCGTATGTAAGCCATCTCACCAGCAGTCAGCATGCCCTTGGGCGCGGCTGTCTTCCAGATCCAGTCGGTGAGAGGATAGATCGGCTCGCCTGTTGCTAGGATGGCATCACGACTTGGAATGCCGCCATCAGGGGAGTATGCTTGCCTGATTTCGTCCCAGGCTTGTTTCACGCCATAAGGTAGGAATGGCTTGACCTCGATAAGCCCTGATAGTCGAGACTCTGACAGAAGGGTACTAGCCCATGACAGGGCACGCTTGAGAGGTGGCTGAGGCTGTATAAAGCCATCGTGAGTCATGATGCCAACTTTGAGTGGGCGACCAAGGGTCATGCCTAACTGGGTCGACAAGCCGGTCCAAGTTGTAGGTACCAGAGCCAGGTCTCTGATATGCGGCTTGGAAGCCAGCTGAATACGCATGAACAGGTCCATGTCGCGTGCAGACCGACACATGGGTCCTGCGTTTGCCAAGACAGTGAGCTCAGCTATCATAGGCCCGTGTACCAAATCCCTCGTTGTCAGAATGCCACTTGTTGGCTTGTATCCATAGATGCCGCTGAACGCAGCAGGGATTCTGATACTGCCACCAATATCGGTTCCAATGCCGAGGACCGAGCCCCTCATAGCAATTAAGGCCCCCTCACCACCACTGGACCCTCCAGATGTCAAAGTGGTATTGTACGGGTTCAAGGCGCGGCCCCAAGGTGAGTCACTTTCACCGTGCATGAGGGCCTGAGGTTGGTTTGTCTTACAATAGAAGACAGCTCCGGCTTTGCGAAGGACAGCTGGAAGGGGAGAATCATGCTGATCGTACTCAGCCGTGGCCAGAATACCCAACGATGCGAACGCGCCGGCCAAAGGAATATGGTCCTTGATACTAACGGGTACACCATGGAGCGGACCTATCGTGGTGCCATGCTCTGCTAAGTACTCATCCAGTTTCGTAGCTTGCTGGATAGCCTCATCATAGAACCACTGGGTAAGACAGCAGGTAAGCTGGTGTGCGATAATTGCACGCTTGCAAAATGCTCTCGCAACAGCCACCGAAGTATACTTGCGTCTGGCGATAGCCTGAGCAAGACCAGTCGCATCATAGCGTTCTGTAATCGCTATTTCTTCGTCTGTGAGTATACGACACGTAGCAGGGATCTCGATGACATCGAGGGGAGTGTCTCTGAAGAATTCGGGACCCAGACAGAACTCGGCGGGTACTTTGTCCGCGAGTGCTTTGAGAACAGCAGCACGTTTGGCCTCGTGCTCTGGCGTACCTTTTGGCACAGGTACAGGGTTGTTGACTTGCATGGTTGGGATAATTAAGGAGGCGGATGATTTGAGCATGTACCAGTCTTGAGCGTCCGAAGAATGAGAGTCAAGGTTGGTGGAATATGGATAGAGAACTGGTGAGTACCAAACCTCTCTTTATAGCCGTACGCGATCACATCCACCCCCAGAAGGCTCTCTACAACTTGAACAGAAGCCATTCGGAAATACAAACGATTGGAGAGTTGAGATTTAGGCAGTAAATAACCCAATCAGGCGTATTTGCGCGATACTGCAAGTAGGGATTGCGGAGTGAACCATTACCGAGGCTTCTAACCCTCAACATAGACGTAACCACCATCTCCCAGTTCATCTTGACATCTATCTACTGAACCAATCATATGCTTTTGCGAGAATGCGCGAACTAAAATAGCGTGAGCGAATGAAGCGTCTCGTTTTGAAGCTTCATGCTTCGTTAGTGTACTTCCCCGCAAACTTGCTTGGGGACGGCTAGGACGGGTATGCACCATGATAGCTTATCTTGAGCTGAAGCACTTGACCCTTGAGTCTGGGCCTTATCGATCCTTTGACTAGCTTGTCAAGTGATAGAGATAACCAATTCCATCGTGTACAGGAAGAACAAGCCATTGGTCTTCTCTCTCTTACACACAACTCCAGACATCCCTGGCGCATCTCACGACATCCCAACACGGCGTCGTAACACGGCTTACTTCAGTCATTGCCCCAGACTTATGATCGACCATGACCGCAGGTTCTCAACGGCCCAAGCTGCGTGCCAAGACGGGCTGTCTTCCATGCCGACAACACCGCATCAAGTGCGACGAGCGAACTCCCGTCTGCCGAGCGTGCCGTGCCTCACGAGTCCCGCGCGATTGTCAGTGGCCTGTGGACAAAGACCTCATCGATCGCCGCTTCAGATCGTGCCAGATTCGCGAAGCTCATCACCAATCGCTTTCTGTAGCGACGCCGCAGCTTCTGCTAGCCGACTGCGTGATAGCTCGTAAACGGGAACGGTGTGACATCGAATGGACACTCTTCCACGAGTTCGGCCACCGGGGAACACCACTTCTATTACTGCCAAATTGCAGTTCTGTCTTCCACAAAACATGGTATACAGCTATACGTACCATCATGGTGTCACGCAAGACTCTGTCGTCTGCTCTCATGGCGTGTGCCACATCTTTCGTTTCCATAAGAGGAGGACCGCCGGGCATGTGTCGTGTCTCTCATCAGTACTACACCGACTCGTTGTCCAGGTTAGCAGACTCGCTCTGTCAAGGCTCACCAGCAAAGGACGACGATATACTGATCACCATTGTGCTTCTGTATGCATTCAACTTCATATCCGGCTCCTCCTCATGGGACGATCAACCTCAGCACGTCAGCGCTGCCATCAAGATCATCATTTCCCGAATACTGAACGCAACAAGCGCCGACCTTACGACTTTTCTCCGTCTGGCACTCGAGAGTGTGTTATACCAGGTCTTCCTACTGAACAACGGTCTTTGGTCCAGCCCAAATAGCTACGTGACCCTCCAGTCGCTGAACTCGGAATTTTGGGCCCTCTCTGAGAGGCTCTTGGAGCATCCTACGAGCCTCGACTTTTCCCTGCTGAGCATCAATAGCCCCGTCCTTGGTATGCCCTTGGCTGTGATGCGACTCGCCACGTTTCTCGGCCAGCTTTGCCTTGGGAGAGAAACCGCCAACATGGGGGATCTGGTGAATCTTCAGGCTGAGGTCACAATATGGGAAGACTTTGCACTCCAGGCGGTGGAACAGACCGATGCGTATGATGCGCTGAACAGAGATGCAAACTGCCTATACGCCATGGTGGCTTCTATTCTCATGCAACATCTCATTACCTTTGGCCCAAACACAGGACTTCCCAACGTATCCCCCACAGACAGTTGGCAAGCTTGCACAGCCCTTCAGATCCTCTCCAGACGTGCTGGTGATCATCACTGGTCGGAGTGTTTCATGGGGACTTGGCCTGTATACGCCCTTGGGTTCTTGCTATCTGACGATAAGCATAGAGATATTGTGCGCCGCGACATGCAAAGTCGGCGGGAGCTCACAGGTTTCTGGATAGTCAAGCGCTTCCAAGAGGACTTGGAGAGGTCCTGGGCTGGGCTCGAGGCAGACTCACCGCCAGCATCGGTCAACTACAATGTCCCCGACACAGGTGATACCGCCGCACTTGAGTCTCCCATGCCAATCATGGCGTTTTGAAGCAAAACTGTAATGGAGAGTGACGTGAAGACAAAGTGAGAGGCAAGATTCGACGACACATCTTTGATGAGCCTTAGACCTCTCTACTATCGGCTAGGGGATATTCTTTGTGGCCATATCTACATCACGTCAATTTCTGTGACTATGTAGCACTTCTGGTAGCCAGCAACTGGTCGTCCTCGTTGAGCCTTGGGTTTTTGAAAGCCACTGGCCCAACCATCCCATATGATAACTCGGTGACCAACTCAAACCTTACACCAGGTTAAGTCAGCAGTAATCATGGCAATAAATTCATAATATTATCGTTTTTCAGTTTAATGGATTGTGTAAGTTTATCAACCCAGACATCTTTCTGCTCCTATTGGGTCCTGCAAAACCTAATAGCCTTCAAAGTTCTCGCGAGTGATAGGCTCGGCAGTGAGATTCCGCAATGGGGTACATGCAAGTTCCTACGTCTTTATTGTCAGGACGATGACCCAATGGCTAAACACGACCTTAACTATTATCTTCCGAAGCCAGTGGATTTTTGAGGTGTGGTCTGACAAATCATGGAATGAGATTGCATTGGCAAGAAGTGCATTTTAGACTTCGTCTTTCCAATGCACATTTTTCATATTCTCTTACACTTGTTAGAAGCTTTTAAATAGTTAAATATATCCCGCAAGCGTTCTATAAACACATTTGTACAGCATTGTCTGTGACCTGTCTCAAGTTTTCCCTATAAGCATTTCTAGCCAATACAGGTCTAGGGTGAGTAGACGTGTTTTACACGCGGTTGGCTACGTCACCCTTCATGAGTATGACTACCAGTCCAGTCCAAAGTCAAGAGGAATCGGCACCAGATCTAGGCAGCCGCAAGAAATGCCATGAAATAATGGGAAACAAAACTTAGCACAGCAGCCTTTTCACAAATGGAGAAGGGGAAAAAGCACATTGCACATGCGGCGTAATCGAGGTGTCGTACTCTGTATGTGCCAAGACTTTTATCTGCACAGCCACAGACAGATACGCCACACGCCACACATCGGTCAATTCTCGAGGAGGCAATAAAACTCAAGACATCTACTGCATTCTAAGTAAAAGACTTTAGCACAATGAATACATTTTATCTAGACTTAGTGACAGTTTATGACCTTGGGACAAGCATTTAAAGGAAGCTGCCTCAATGTTAGAAGCCATCTTTACACCATATGACTCAAGACTTGATAAATGTCAGGGAGAAAATAAACTGGTGAATGCCCAGGCAGCCAGGCTAAGCTCTTCATAAGTTATTTTGTCACTTGGGCTTTTACGGAGTAGGGATGTCTCTGTTGAGGGTGGCGCAGTAGGTATGACGCTAGCGCACGCTGGGCATCATTTGGTCGCCTCCAGGCCTGAAAGACGCTTGGCAGCCGCGCAACCTTAACCATCCGGTCACAGAGGCAGCCAAGAAAGAGCGAACCAAAGCCCGGGTGCCATAACTTATAAATGACGAAGCCCTCAGCTCAAAATCTTGCCTTTTCAACCCCCTCTTATTCTGCTTCTATTATACAAAAATGCGCCCTTCGCTTGAATCGTCGCTCGGCGATCAGGGCCTTGCTACTGAGCAACGAAGCCTGCTAGACCTTATCGACAAGCTCCAATTCGCACAGCTCGATGATGTCAAACTACCCCAAATCGTCGTCGTCGGCGATCAATCCGCTGGTAAGAGCTCCGTTCTCGAGGCTCTCACCGGCACACCGTTTCCTCGCGATGCCGGCGCCTGCACACGCTTTGCGACAGAGATTCGCATGCGACGAGCGAAGGAGACAAAACTAAAGGTTTCCATCATTCCCGACAAGACACGACCCTACAATGACCAAGCTCGCCTGCTGCAATGGGGCGGTGATGTCACCGGTGACACACCCTTTGATGCGATGATGCGTGATGCTACAGAGTTGATTGCCCCCAAGAGCATTCCTGGTCGCTTCGCCGCTCGCGATATCCTCGTCGTCGAGAAGGAGGGCCCCGACATGCCACTTTTGACTCTGGTCGATCTCCCCGGTCTTGTCCGTGTTGCCAACCGCGATCAATCCGAGTCCGATATCCAAACCATCGAAGCCCTCTCCGATCGATACATGAAGAGCTCTCGAACTATTATCCTTGCTGTTATCGGCGGAAACAACGATTATGTTCAGGCTCCTATCCTCAAGAAGGCCCGCCACTTCGATCCCAAGGGATCACGCACAATCGGTGTCCTCACCAAGCCCGATATGACCGAACGTATCGGCCTCGAAGACAAGTTTATCGAACTTGTTACGAACAAGGATCAAGAAAACAACTTCAAGCTCGGCTGGTATGTCCTGCTCAACCCTGGGCCAGGTGAGCAATGGCAGACCCCCGAGGACCGCGCCAACCGAGAGGCTGAGTTCTTCTCTCGCGGAAAATGGGCAACTCTCCCACCAGAGATGTGGGGCATTGGTGCTCTCCGTGCGAAGCTGAGCACTCAGCTTCAACGCCATATCGGCAAGCATGTCAAGACTCTTCGCCGTCAGATCCAGCAAGCTTTGGAGGGCTGCGAGAGCCAGCTCAAGGCTATGGGTGTTGGCAAAGATACCCCAGAGGAGATGCGTTTCCAGATGGGCGAGCTCTTCACAGCATCCAACAACCTCGTCACTCCTGCGGTGAACGGTAACTACAAGAACCCCTTCGGTGAGCGATTCTTTGCCAGGCAGTCGAGCCCCAAGGGTACCCCATCACAGAAGCTCCGAGCTCGCATTCGTGACGAGAGTGAGCGCTTCGCTCGACGGTTCCGACAGCACGGTCGGAAGGTTACGTTCCAGAACAGCCAGCCTCCCGCCGCAAATGGTGCCAATGGTACGAATGGTGCGGCTGAAGGCAACGGTCTTCCCACTCCAGGCACCGTTGGAGACCGCTCAAAGAAGGACTTTGCCGAGTTCGAAGTCGAGCCTCTTCTCCGACAGATCCGGGGTAACGAACTTCCCCTCGATTCCAACCCTCGAGCCCCTTATATCCTCTTCCAGGACTACTCCAGAAACTGGCCTGTTCTTGCACAAGAATACAAGGACAACGTCGGTGTCATCTGCAACGAGTTCCTTGCGGATGTTATTGATCATGTCTGGCCCATGCGCATGCGCGATCCCCTTCGCATGCACTTCCTTGAGCTCAGAATGAAGGATCTTGTCGAAAGCGCCGATACCGAGCTTGGACGTCTCACCGACGATATGGAACTTGAGATCCAACCCTTTGACCCTGAGTACGAGGAGCGTCTTCGAAAGTGGCGTGCCGAGGCTACTGAGAACGGCGGAACCTACACAGAGGCCGAAGAGGTCTTGGAGAAGATGCTTATTTACTACGACCTTACTGCCCGCATCTTTACACGTAACGTCATTACTCAGGTCGTCGAGCGCCACCTTTTGCTTGGTATGCTGCGACTGTTTAATCCTATTGAGATTCTGCGCATGCCTGATACCACCATCGAGGCTATCGCTGCCGAGAACAAGGAGACTCGTGAACGCCGCAAGGCTCTCCAACTGCAGAAGAAGGCTATTGAAGAAGCTAGAAACATCTGCGCCAGCCTTGCTATGCGAAGCGAATTACGAGCCTACGAGGATGACGACGACGATGCAGTAACGGATGACGAAGAGCAGACGCCTAGAGAGGTAAGCCGTCGTCAGGTTGGAGCGCCCCAGAATGGAGTACCCCAGAACGGTGCACCTCAAGGCGGTCTTCTCCAGGCACAACCGGCCCCTCAATCAAGCCGCAACGACTCCACCCGGCGAAACCGCGATAGTCGGGACGAGCGTACTGAACGGGAGGAGCAGCGAGCAAGCCGACCTCCCATCCCAACCCAAGACTTGTACCAGAACGGTCCTTACCAGGCCAACCGTGACTGGGAGCCCGTTTATCATCCTCAGCAACAGGCAACTGTACCAGGCCATGCTCCCCCACCGCCACCTCCTCGTCCCTCAAAGGTAGGCCTTGGAGAGACAGAGTCTTACTATGACAATGCGCGTCGCCAGGACTCCTACGCTGAGAGTCCCAGTCGAGGTGATGGTCGCCGAGAGGGCGCGAGGCATAGACTTGTGAACGCAATGCGAATGGGAAACTAAGACTTTATTACTAGAAGAGATGGATTATATGATGCGTGGCGTTGGGAAGGGACTTTCGATATCCTTGTGTAACGATGCGTTTATGGTTAGGTTATTGCCGGGTTTCGATAGATAGAATACCAAGAATGATTATTTATACCCCAAGTCCATGATCCTAAACATGTGCTGCTCAACATGAGTTATATGAAAATTTCCATATGTCCTATTTGTCAAGATATTTTTTATTTTCAAAAGAGTTTCTAGGTTTTCTTGACTACATGTGCCTTGGTCTAAATTGTGATACAATGTGAAAAAAAAAAAAAATAGAGACGAAGATGAGGCTTTTGCTCTTGTCACGTAGTGTGAGCCAGGCATTGCTTATACGTATCTTCGTATCTCATTCGTCAGTCTGATCGTTAGAGTGCCGCTCACTCCTGAACTTGCTCTTGGCGCACTGCTTGATTGGCCTTACAGTCTCTCTGTCGATGTTCCTATTACTTGGTTGCCGCGCCCTCCATCGTTATTAAAGTTAATGAACAACATCCATGTCATGTAGCTTGAACCAGAGGGGCCTATTCGGACCCCACGAGCAACATAACTGAGAGACCTGGCCAGGGTCAATCTACTAAAGTTATTGCAGCTGCCTAGGCGAAGGACACATGGGTGGTACAAGGCAGATGCCAGTGGTTGTCGCTTACATCTGGGCAGGCGGTCATGGCGCAAGTTTAGGTGTCCTGAAACGACGCTAAGGGGAACGACCCTTAGGACCCCTAAATGGGTGGATCACCAGCGAATTTTAGCGTAAGCCAAACCCGTCAAGGGTCGTGCATTCCGC
>JABSTL010000344.1:0-62870 GCA_013759095.1 Fusarium sp. NRRL 29148
TAAATTTAGGATAAGTTTAGGATACGTTTGGTGAAATTTATTTTATCATCTTAAACTTAGGTCTTGTATTCTCTTGCTCCCTGAGGATTATGTGTTAAGTGTGTTAAGAACACGTGTTTTCAGAGGAATTTACAACCACTTACTCAGAACTGACTTTAGTTGATAGTTAAAGCTTATGACATCTAGTAGCATATCTCCACTCTGCTTACTGATGAAGTCCGACTTCCCGTGGATCTGACACGGCAAATTGCACTACAGTCAAGTCGCTTGGTTCCGCCATCAGTCTTTTGGCCTGCGAGACTTCAGTGAGCTTTTGTCGGCGACTCGAATTGAATATTACTGATGCCAACTATCACACTACGAATACTTTTACCATTGGCGACAAGGATATCCATGTTGTCTTTGCAAGTGTCACAGATCTGGTGTTTGCACTGAGGTCACTGGTGTCTATGGCAGGTTTTCGACAGATGGCAGACTGAGGTTTGATAATAGTTTTAGTGTTATCTTTACCAAAATGATGTGTTTGAATTGTTGAGTGCGGAGGGCTTAAGTATTGTGGTCTGATGCCTTTCCAAATTCTAGCAAATGCTTCGGTATACAAATCTTAAACGAAAATCCAGATCACAGTTATCCCCTCAATCTGTTGCAGGATCCCATCCTCGAGGATACCAACCAGTTAAAATCGTTCCAAGGATCTATGGTAATGTTCATAACTTCTCCAACTGGCTCATGGCCTTAAACCTGATGGCTGTATGGTTCATAGGCAAGATCTGTCCGGGGAGATGGCGCCAGACCACGATTGTGATATGTAGGCTGCATCTCGTGGTCACCATCGATAGGGTCATAAGCTCCAGAGTGGTGACTGCGCTCAAGCAGTCCCTTGCCTTCGGGGTCTTTCCGATTGGCGGTGGTGCTGCAGCAGAGAGTTGGTATAATCCAGAGGAGGTTTGCGGCGATGGCAAGTGCAGCACCAATCCAGATGATGGCGAGGAAAACAACGTTGACTTTTCCCTTGACTCCATAGAGCTTAGCAGTAGTTTCCACGGCACCAATCGATACGGAAGCCATGATAGTAGAGAGAATGGCTGACGCGAGGACAAACGCAGAAGCAAGGCCACTTGCCATCCATGTCCAGCAGGTCAATTCACGAGAGCAAACGGCAAAGATACCAAGAGCAATCTCAATGGCTAGCTCTATCAAGGCCACAATGAAGGCAACTTCAGCTCCTTTGGTCATCGATCCAAAGGTTTGGATAGCAGTCTTGATCTCTTTCGGCAACTTGATCTCGACATCTTTATCGACACTCTTGATGTGGTCTGTTGCTATAGTCTTTTTGACCCAATCGAACTTGGGACTCGAGCACTCTCGCTTATCGCCTCCATCAGTATGACAGTATCCCCAGAGCGTAATATCGTAGGTCTTATCAAGCCCAAGGAGTTCGGCAGTAATATTCTTTTCGATTGTCTCGGCACGTGGTAAGATCTTGTCGATAAGTTCACTTGTAGGACTGATACTAAGATTCTCGAAGTCGAGTTGCACGAGGTAGAGAGATTTGTCCGTGACGCCTGCGAGTGCGGGAACGAGGGTGAAGATGGCAGCCCCGATTGCGAGTGCGAATGGCAGAAGTACGCCAATAACGCGGCCAATGACCATCTCGTGAAGTTTTGGTGGCTGTTTAGGTATAGTCTCTGTTGAGGATGTAGAAGCGAGTGGCAGTAACGAAGAGAAGGACTAGTTTGCAAACGAAGATGTCAGTTATGTTAACTTACAACAGCTCGGAATGGATATTTTATACCTGTTTAATCGTCGCGACCTCATGAACCAAGTTAAAGCACGCCTATTTCTCACGAAAAGCACGGTCACAGATTTCGAGTAGTTTCGACAAAGAATCCCTGCGATGTCAGAAACTCAGCCTCTCACTTTATCCCACCGCTGGGAAAGCTCTTACCCTCGGTCTAACGCCATGCTCCAATTCGCCCAGTTCCCTTGGTACATTGAGTTCCCAGGATGTTCTTACTGTTATCGAATGTGGTTGGAGCAACGGACGTCTGTTTTTGTTCTAATTTTAGAGTGGCTGGGACCTGATTACTGAGCATTCCGAAGACGCGCTGACTCTTGCGGGCCATATATCTTCAGGTTTCATTGTACTCGTTCGCCCCACAGAGCTATTGTTCGGTGATTTTTCTTGTCGGAGTTAAGAGGTATGTATGCCGCTCATGCCGCCCCGATGCCGCCCTTCAGGGCCCAACAGCATGGATCAGGTAGTCAGCCGCCCATCTTATAGCGGCATACTAAGGACTTTTCGAGACAGATGAGGCTCTTCCAGGTTTGTACGTTCGTAGAGGCTGCCCCATGATCCCATTGAGTTTGTTGTTTCTGAACACACTATGACGGTCAGTTTGTTCACAGAAACTGGTTGGTTAGGATGGCACAGTGTGTAGAGGTCTGCAGGACTGACAACCCAAGTGAGTGCAATTCTTTTTAGCCCTCCTTTACTCCTCTACGATAGTTTTCGTTTGCCATCCATCATGTACATACACTTATGCCAAAGGCTCTCAGAGGGGCCTCAGCCTGCCTTCTTACAGTCCTCCCAGCAGCGGTCCCATCAAGCTAGGCTAAAGGACATAATATCCACAGTTACTCGTATCTAGACATTACCTCAGCTGTCTTTTGGCAGATTTCTGTACTGGCTGGGGCTGTATGAACATGTGCAATGGCTCCCTGCGCAGGGACGCTTCCCATGCATCGTGGAGCAGTGGCAAACACTTTCAGGCACCTGAGGACGATATAATTTATTGTATGTTCGTGCCTCAGGTTTTCCATTTTGCTTTCTAGTCTGTCGTCTTGTTGTTGTTCCTAAGCAATTTAGCGGTCGCACAAAAACATGCAGCCTCTCTCGTCTCTCGACATCGAAGCGTACGCGGAATCAACGCAATGTGCAGCTTGATCCTGTCCAACAAAGAGCATCACAGCTCATCAGAAGATACAGCTCAGAATACCATTTCTTGATTTGCTGATGTCAAATTTCAGAGATTTTCCACCTTCATTGCAAACGACTTTCGTTCCCGCGGTCGGCAACAACTTCAAGCCCACTTACGAGGTGTACACGAGCTATGGGTCAAAACTTGACAAGCCTATGGGCTGCTGCAAAGCGGTTGCCCAACATGACGTGTCTTTTACCGTTCGGTCGACTCCTTCAAGAAGTCACTTGCCAACTATGTTGTCTTCCTAGACGCCTGGCTACGAAGATATCCACCTATTCACCAAGACACTAAGCCCGTTGCTGACTGCTGCGTTTGGTGATACTTCCAAGCATCAAACACACACTAGTTCACGCAGGAACTTGACATCAACCTTGATGATAAATACCACACAAGGTGCTCGACAATCGTCCGCTCCCGGCAGACTCATTTCTTACCGGCCAATCCTAAAAACATACGGTCATAAACCTGGCGTAACGTGTCTGTGCATGGTGCAAGGAAGAGAGTGATGATATTATCAGTGCCCACAAAGAAATGGCGATTAATTCGTCAATCACTTGGAATCCCGACGAATCCACTCTACAACACTCCAAATCCTACGAAAGCATACCATAGACTCATATAAATTGGCAGCTGGACTAGTAGTCTCCTGTACATCCAGAGCAACGAGAGCTTTGCTAATCAAAGACATAAGCAGAGACATACCGACACGGTGAAGAGTCCCTTTTGTATGAACAACGCATCATCGTTGACTGTCGCGTAAGGGTCAACAATCCCTTCTCCGAGATCCGTCAATCGAGTAATTCGGGAACAGTGCAAAGGTCAAGAATCGTGAGAACGAGAAGAAATACGTAACAGAAATCCAACCTTGCATCTTGAATTCGAATGCTTTCTGGTGGATGATCGCAAGGGTCGAAAGTCGACTGCCAGCTGAAGCAGCAACGATCAAGGCGATGCCCTGTATTTCGAATCGAAGATCTGGAAAGTTGTGTTTTCACCATGGCGATCACCACAGAAGAGCGATGGCATTCATGCTTGGAGGCCTACTGGAGTTGAATGAACAAAAGTATTGAACTGCCTGAGCACAAAGGGAAGAGGACAGGTGAGCTAATTCCAGTGCAGCAACCAACAGCCATATTGGCACACTGCACCATACTTCTTTCAGCCGAGCAAGCCATCATCGCTCCCTGCTTATAGGATCGATTTTCCTACCAATTTTAAGCGCTGAGTATTTTCGGCTTAGCGTCAAAGACTGGGATACGGGTACGGATGAAGAGTTACTGGCGAGCTTGACAGCTGGATGGGCCTCCCTGATTAAAGTTCGATAGACCGGGTAGTGGAACATCCAAGGATGGGAACTAGGATCTGGTTTGTCGGAAGCTTCCCGTCCGTGTGTGCATGCATACAGGACCACGTAGTCAAGTAACATCCCGCTAAGTCTTCGATAGTCGAGACGCTGGATGAACCTGGTGGGAATGTGACTTGCTTATTATTCATCACACCTTCGTACTTGATAGCTATGACATGCGAAGAAATAAAATTATTTTACTGATCGTTCTTGTGAAGATTCTGCAAGAGTTGTGGGCTGTTTCTTGCATGATATCCTTGACAATCCCAGGACCAACAGCATCCACGCCACTTGGCTGCATCCAAGCCATTCCTTTCCACAAGATGCAAGCGACCAACACACTTCATTGCAGAAGAAAAAATATTTTCTATTGCTTTCGCACCAGAGAGTGGGGATTATGCATACTTATGCGTCCCATTCTACAGTTGCTGGCCTGGAAATGCCTCAATGTGATGTAAACACAATCAAACTTTCCTCCAACATCTCCTTGTCATCTCCCAGTTTGTCGTCGCTCGCCAATTTTAGCCATCATGCGGTGTATTTCACTGGTTATTTCAGCCTTCTTGGTTGTTAACTCAAGCGCCACCGGTTCTCTGCTTGAGACCGAGGACTTCAACATCACTCAAGCCCTTCTTGACCAAGGTGTTGACGTATCAGAGCTTCCTGTATCCGTGGACGGTGCAAAAAGATCTGACACTGGCTGCGCCGCTGCTGTATGTAAACCGGAGTCTGATAACCTTCATGTGGCTCAAGCAAAATAGTGCACCTCTCTGAAGATACTCTACGGTGATGCCGCCGTTCAGACGAGGAACGAAGAGGCCTTCAGGGACTTCACTGCCTCTTACTGGTCCTCAAACCAGGCAGAGGTCAATCCGTATTGTATCTTCATTCCTCGGCAGCCCGGTGAAGTTTCTGTAACTGTACTTTTGGCTCGATTGGCACAGTGTCCTTTCGCTGCAAAGAGTGGCGGCCACGCAGCCTTCGCTGGAGCTTCATCTGTTGAGGGTGGCATCACCATTTCATTTGCTAACTTGAAAGATGTCTCTCTGTCCAGAGATAAGACGATTGCTTCGATAGAGCCTGGAAACATATGGGGGCCCGTGTACGAGCAGTTGGCGAAGTCTGATGTCAGTGTCATTGGAGGGCGACTCTATAACATCGGCGTTGGAGGATTGACCACGGGAGGTAAAAGCAACTACCTCTCGAACATAACCCGTTACTAACTTGGCGAAGGTGGTATCTCATTCTTCTCAAATATTTATGGTTGGGCTTGCGATAATGTTGAGAGCTACGAGGTAAACATCCCAATCCAGCCAGATGCCACTAGTCCTCCAAGCTAACCGATCTACAAGGTGGTACTCGCCAATGGCATAATAGTCGAAGCCAGCGCCAAGTCGTACCCCGATCTCTACTGGGCTCTTCGTGGAGGCGGTAACAACTTCGGTCTTGTTGTCAAGTTCAACCTCAAGACCATACCCCTTCCCAAAAGCGGGATGTGGGGAGGGTCTCGCGTCTATACAGAAGACAGGTTCCCCGAAGTCACAGACGCACTGTTCAATATCCTAAAGAACTCCGAGAATGACCCAAAGGCCGGGATCTACGTCCCTTGGATCTATTATCAAGGCAACAAATTCTCTATGCCCACTATGTACTACGCCGAGCCTGACGCCGGAAATGCTACTATATGGAAGGATTTCAACAAGATTGAGGCCGTCTCTGATACCACGCAGAACAGAGTTCTGGCCGCGTGGGGCAAGGAGATCATGAGTGACAGCCCTCCGGGACTTCGCGAGGTCTACTACGTTATTACTACCAAGCTCGATCACGGCATCTTGGAATACACAAGGGATTACTTTTACAAGACCGTTCTTACGGTTGCTAGTATTCCTGGTATTATACCGGCTTTTGTGGTCCAAGGCATCACTACTCCCCAGCTCAAGCAGATGCAGAAAAATGGAGGGAACGCCCTTGGTATCGATCCTGAGGGTGGGCCTCTATTAATTTTGCAGCTCTCCGTTATGTGGAATAATAAGTCTGACGATGACGCCATCTACAGCTGGATCTCTGATATATTCGAGGTAGTAACCAAGGAGGCCAAAGCTCGCGGAGTCAACAACGACTACGTTTACATGAACTACGCAAGTCAGTACCAGGATGTCATTAGAAGCTACGGGTCAGGCAATAAGGCTAAGCTGAAGAGCATTGCAAAGAAGTATGATCCTCAACAAGTGTTTCAGCAGCTTCAGCCTGGATACTTCAAGCTGGATAGAGCACCTATTCCTAACTCTGGATACTTCTCCCATTAGAAAAGAATAGGTCTACAGGGAAGCATCAAAGAGGCAGGGTCGTCAAAGAGGACAGGGTGGGAGCGCTGCCTAACTGAGAAGAGAAAAACAGAACTTGACCCTAGTTTAGGATATAGCAAATATCATCATAGTCCTTGTCTCATACTCCTCCAAGCTTGTTCTAAGCTATTGACAACTTATGAAGAATTCTGGACGAATTGAAGCCTGCGCCTAACATGAGCCCAGATCGTAGATAGATGGTCACCAGATCATCAACTAGAAGCTTCTCGAAGCCTATTTGTGTGAACCTACAGGCTTGGCTTTGATTGCCATCTTGGTCGTTCAACTGTGGCTTTGAGTTAAGCGTCATCGGGATGACACTTCACATGATCGGAATGTCATCCGGCAGTGGGGCCGGCGGGCGGTATCAGATCCGAAGACAACTTCGGCTGGAACAGAGCATCAGCAAATGCGCCGCGAACCATGAAACAATACATTAATATTCAGACCATCCACGCCTTCAGTAAACTTTCTAAAGGATGAATTTGGACTGTACTTGTCGCACAAATGGTGCCATTTGGCGCAAGAATTGTGAGGGCCTATCGGAGTCATGGTATTGCAAGCTCCGATCGAGTTCCGGACCGAGGCTCATGGCTACCCCGCCATCACGAACTTTCTGAAGACGTTGGAAAGGAGTAGAGCCAAGATGAATTGATCGATACTTACAATCACAAAGTAAATCACTAGAGACAGAATAGAGGGCAGACATAATTAACTAGTAAAATTCGTGATCATTCATTCTCAATGGTATTTTGCTACATTGCTCATTAATTACAGTCGAGGAGAAGCCTTGGGCGAAGAACCGTTGGCAAGATCAAATCGGTCCAGGTTCATCACCTTGGTCCAAGCAGCAACAAAGTCCTTGACAAGCTTCTCTTGTCCACCAGCCTCAGCATATGTCTCAGCTGTAGCGCGAAGCTCAGCGTGTGAACCAAAGACGAGATCAACACGGGTGCCGGTCCACTTCTTAGCGCCGGTCTTGCGATCAGTACCCTCGAAGATGTCACCGTTTCCAATGGCCTTCCACTCAGTGCTCATGTCGAGCAGGTTGACGAAGAAGTCGTTGGTCAGGACACCAGGACGGTTGGTGAAGATACCGTGCGATGAGCCGTCGTAGTTGGTGTTGAGAGCACGGAGGCCACCGATGAGAGCGGTGAGCTCAGGGACGCTGAGGGTGAGGAGTTGAGCGCGGTCAATGAGCTGGTGCTCAAGCTTGACGCGGTCTGTAGAAGAGCCGTAGTTACGGAAACCATCGGCGAAAGGCTGGAGGTGGTTAACGGACTTGATGTCGGTCTGCTCCTGTGTAGCGTCGGTGCGACCGGGCGCGAAGGGGACGGTGATGTTAACACCGGCATCCTTAGCAGCCTTCTCAACAGCGGCGGAACCAGCAAGAACAATAACATCAGCAAGGGAGATAGCCTTGCCGCTGGACTGAGAGTCGTTGAACTTCTTCTGGATGCCCTCAAGAGTGCTGAGGACCTTGCTCAATTGAGCGGGGTTGTTAACCTCCCAGTCCTTCTGGGGCTGGAGGCGGATACGGGCGCCATTGGCACCACCGCGGAGATCACTGCCTCGGAAGGTGGAGGCGGAGGCCCAAGCGGTAGAGACGAGCTTGGAGACGTCAACACCAGACTTGAGGATCTCGTTCTTGATGGCGGAAATATCGCCGTCGTCGACGAGCTTGTAGTTACGCTCAGGAACAGGGTCTTGCCAGAGGAAGACCTCCTTGGGGACCTCAGGGCCGAGGTATCGGTCGCGGGGACCCATGTCACGGTGGGTAAGCTTGAACCAAGCCTTGGCGAAAGCCTCGTTGAACTGATCTGGGTTCTCGAGGAAGCGGCGAGAGATCTTCTCGTACTCAGGGTCGAAGCGCAGAGACAAATCGGTGGTCAACATGGTAGGCTTCTGCTTCTTGTTGGGGTCGAAGGCATCAGGAACAGTGGCGTTGGCATCCTTGGCAACCCACTGGTGAGCGCCGGCAGGGCTCTTTGTGAGCTCCCACTCGAACTGGAAGAGGTACTTGAGGTAGTCGTGGCTCCACTTGACGGGAGTGCTGGTCCAGGTAACCTCGAGACCGGAGGTAGTTGTGTGAGGACCCTTGCCGGTCTTGTAGCTGTTGGACCAGCCAAGACCCTGCTGGGCGAGGTCAGCAGCCTCAGGCTCGGGGCCGACGTGGTCGGTTGAGCCAGCGCCGTGGGTCTTTCCGACGGTGTGGCCACCGGCGATGAGGGCGACAGTCTCCTCGTCGTTCATGGCCATGCGACTGAAGGTCTCGCGGATGTCGCGGGCAGCGGCGACGGGATCGGGGTTGCCATCAGGACCCTCTGCAATGAAGTCAGTGAATGCGCATTACGCATTGATTTTGGGGAGTACTAACCAGGGTTGACATAAATAAGACCGTGGTGAGCAGCAGCCAGAGGCTTCTCAAGCTCGCGGGTGTGAATGTTCTTGTGGCTAGGCTCAGGCTGATCGGAATCGGTAGCGCCAGGCTTGGTGGTTCCGGGGTGGCCATCAGAGTAACGGACGTCGTTTCCGAGCCAGGTATCCTCGCCACCGTAGTAGGTAGCCTCGTCAGCCTCCCAAGTATCCGGACGACCAGCGGCGAAGCCAATGGTCTTGAAGCCCATATCCTCGAGGGCGACGTTGCCAGCCATGACGATCAGATCGGCCCATGAGACCTTGTTGCCGTACTTTTGCTTGACGGGCCAGAGAAGGCGGCGGGCCTTGTCGAGGGAAACGTTATCGGGCCAAGAGTTGAGGGGGGCGAATCTTTGCTGACCCTATGACGCTGTTAGACTTGTGCGCGATTGACAAGAGAGAGCGAGAGGCGGTAATGGATTTCTTACCTGTCGGCCGCCACCTCGGCCATCGAAGACACGGTATGTTCCAACGGCGTGCCACGACATACGGACAAAGAGACCACCATAGTGGCCGAAATCAGCAGGCCACCAGTCCTGCGAATCGCGGCAGACCTTTCGCAGATCCTCCTTGAGCTCGTTGTAGTCAATAGAGTTGAACGCCTGGGCGTAGTTGAAGTTCTCGCCGTAGGGGTTGGTGACGGCGCTGTGCTGACGCAGAATGTTGGTCTTGAGGGCCTCGGGCCACCACTTCTGATGGGTAACGCCGTGACCAGCGACGTTGGGGACCTTGTGGACCACGGGACACTTTCTCTCGTCGGCCATTTTGGAAGCTGAAGTATGAAGCGATAGCCTGAAGTGTTGTTGGTTCAGATTCAGAGTCCTCCTCGCTACAGACAAGGACAGAATACGGGAGGAAGGGAAGAGAAACCGAGGCATGAGAAAGATGCGGGGGTGGAGTTTGGCATTTATATACCGTAACGCGAGGGCCGTGGATTGGAAAAGGAACGACTGTGAGTGGACTCTTTTTTAGAGGCGAGACGGTCTCCCCGGATTACGCTCGGAATTTCGTCAAACTAGGTACCAAACCAAGAGACAGACAGGCAATATCATCGGAAACTTATGCCGGATTTGTCAACAAAAGTTAACTGCATGACGCACTGTAGCCCATCGCAAGTGCGGGGAAGCTGTCCGAACTCAGCAACTGGTGTAACCAAAGGCTCGTAACCATCATTACCCGGAACACTTCGCTGTCGGGTAGAGAGATATTCGGGCCTTGTTTGAGGAATCAATCCCTATAGAATTAGTAATACAATCATGGAACTGCTACTATATCCTCTCCATCATGATTCCATACTCCATTGCGGTTGCCCATGATTGCCACTGAATAGAATAACCTTTTGATGGGGCATCATGACACTGGAGGCATGGATCCCTCGTGATCGGTTTAGTACCGGCTCTTACTAACCCGGCCCCGCAAAACAAACACCACAGCAACCCGATTCTCTGCGTGTCAGCAGCCCGTTTCGTCGTAGACCAGCCCATTTCACCCCGCCTGAGCTTCGGGAGAGAAACAGGGGAGAGCTCTGATCTCCCACTGCAGATTTCCTCCCGCCAGCGAGCGAAGTCTAAAATTGGCAGGCCAAAGAGCGGGGTCAGCTTCACCAGTTCTTCCTAACACAGTAATAAAAGTGAGGCAATTCCATCGTCGCATTGCGACTTGACGTGAACCTACTGCGTAGTAACGATCGCTGTTACTTCCTAATGCATGAATTGCTCAATTTACCTCTTAAAGCCGGCGTGAAAATCCGCTTCAGGGATGTTCAGTTCAATTTGCCAATGAAGCGCAATAGATTCCAAATGATCAGAGATGATCGAGTTCCACTAACAAACTCCCAAACACCCTCCACGAGCCGAGATGCGCAAACCAATCATAGGCCCCGCTTACATTTGGAATCAATTTCCATTCTGCAACAGATGGAATCAATTGTTCCAGGCGTGCGTGCGTGCATGCGGTACCTGCGTCATCAGTGGTTCCTGCAAGCCTCCGGTCGGATTATCTCGACGCATCATCCAAGATAATTCAATTGATGCCGATACGCCGATGAAAAGTCTCCAACTAAGGGAATAAGGAATTGAACTCGAGACCTTCAAAGTGCAAAAATAAATGGAGGTGGATGATCGCATCTTTGACCAGTACCTCCGAAGAGGGCCAGGCCTAGCGACCATCCGAGGATTTGGTTCACTATCCAAGTACATGAGGGGCTCATGATCCGCTCTTTGCTGACTCTCGGCTCGAGTGCAACACAAACGTGCGTACAATTAGAACAGGACATGGCTTGTACTCGCATATCGAGTTCTGTTTCAATTGTTCTCGATCTTAATCACCTCTGTCAGTGCAACAAGGCTTGCGACTTTAAAGCTCGCACCTCATGAGACAACGCCAGTGGGTTGACTGGAGCCAATCGAAATACACGCATCACTAAGCTCAGTGTCCAGTCAATTCACTGACCAGAGAGCAAGCAAGGATCAAAGAAAAGTATGAGGGGTAATTAAAAGTCCACTGACTATTATCCAGTCTTTATTTCAGCATGCATCTGTCGGACCCAAGAGTATTTCCATTGTTCGCGCTGGTGACCTGGAAGTCGAACTGCCATTTCACTCTAGCGAGCTTTGACATTCAACTACAGGTGACTGACCCCACTGTAGTCGCTAGATGATCTGCTACCAACCGCCCCACCACGAGCGGCACTGTCAAGCACTGCGACGACAACCTCACCTCTTCAGACCGAAATCCCAAAAGATCAACGCATTCGAACGCACGAGCAAAAGAGGAAGAGCTGTAAGCGACTTTACAGGTGTAATGAGTGTTAGTGCGATTATCCCTTTCACGCTATGGCTACACGGCTACGCCACTAACCACTCGACCAGACCACTCTAGTGAGCGGAATGTCTGAACCCTTCCCCTGATAAACATTGCGCAACTCGGGGTATATATACTGACAACACAACAACCTGTGTCATTCAAATGAAAATTCCAAAAAGTCAACAAGCCATTCGAACGCGAGGGCAAAAGAGGAAGGGCTGTAAACGACTTTAAAGCTAGAAAGGGACATAGCAGGAGGCTATGTCGCATCTGCCGCTAGACCACTCTACCGACCCCGACAATATTGATCGGATTGTGGTATATATGGTGAGTAACCCCGCTGGAGGTTTGCTTCTGTCATAGATGGATCATGATTCAGGTTGCTCAGTGATCTGCCACGTCATGTACAGCAGCGCATGTTGATGACTGTCACTGTCAAGCATTGCGATAGCCTTTTGCCCTCTAAATGAAAACTCCAAAAGTCAAACACGCTCGAACGCATGACCAAAAGGAATCGCAGCTGTATACAACTTTACAAGCCTTAGTTAGTGCCCTTATTTGTGTATCCCTGAGGGGCACACTGCGCCTAAGTTCTGACAGCTAGACCACTCTACCAAGAGGAATGTCTGAACCACGACTCCGCCAGTAGCGATCAGATATGGGTATATGTGCCATCGCGTAACCTCATCAGAAGTGTACTGCCTCAGGACAATGTAAGTCGCCCGAAGGTCTGTCAACCCGGGTTCTACCACGACACGAGTGTATGACAGAGCATCGCGAGGAGCAGTCCAATGCTTCTTACCATTGACCAAAAAGAAAGCCCAACATGTTCGAACGCATAAGAGGAAATCGAGGCTGTGAACGACTTTACATTGGCAAGGGAATCAGTCAAGCCGCTTAACCACTCTATCGAGAGGAATGTCTGAACCACGATTCCCACGAAGCACTGGTGAGATCGCGATGTATATAGCTTCAATCGAATTTGTGTCATTCGTGTCATATCACAGAAAATTGAGCACTCGAACGTGTGACCAAAAGGCAAAAAGAGGACGTATCTTCTTGCGACTTTAATAGCATCAGCCATCAGCACATATCATGCATAATCGCTAGACCACTCTAACGAGAGGAATGCCTCAGCGCTGCCCCCGTCAAACAGTGCTGAAGGAACGGTATTTATACGCCTTCAATGCAGCCGATGTATTGCATCGAAAGGGCGCAAGCACATCATTCTCGTGGGATTGACTAGCTGCCGCACAGGGTCTGCTGTTCGTGGAGTGTGCTGAGAGGCAGAGGTGCCTGGTACCTTTGGAGATAATGCAAGTCCAAGGAATGTAGTGATCACGAAGAACAAGGGATGCAGGCACGAATGGTCCTTTTACATTACTGTCTCCCCACTGTTGGAAACGGACTTGACTGTGACGGGTTGCGCAAAGTCGGGCGTTGGAAGGTGGTTTGAGGTTCAAGACACATGACGCCAACGTCTACGTTGACATTGACCTACCTCAAGCTCTCATTTGGGCCATGGGCACATTGGTGTAATCGCAAAGAGTTCCGCAATACCATGAACCCACTTTCCGGTATATTCCAGCTGGTCACGTCTGTTGTTTCGCCTCGGACAATATCACCACCGAACACCGAAGGCCTCGGTCTCTGGGCGAGCTGCCAAGTCCGTCGGCCAACGGCATCGCGTGACTCAGCCTTCTTCTTGTGTAAAACTCGGACTCGAGACGCAGCATCCTACGGACCGTTGGACAATTGGCGGTTGGTGGCATCAGGATCAGACATCTCGAAATTTCGGGCTCGAACGTCATCTTTCTGCCCGAACACCTACGGGTGCGCAAGTGCACAACATCCGTAGGGCAGAAGATAGGTATGACTGGCCGTTTGTTATCGGAGAGCGTATTGGAAGACCTTAGGGCTTCGGGCAATGGTTTATCATTGCACCCGAGCTCTCTGCATCGAGCGTTCCTTTGTTGCGTGTACGGCGCAGGCCCTCCCGGGCAATTGTAGGATGATATGTTAACCGCGTATCGATCGGGCGTCGAATAAGATTGCCATTCCACAGACATGGGGTTGGAAACCCGAGAGCGCGAATCTCACGGACTTCGAGCACGGCGCTCGTTCATTGGGGACTGGTGTTTGAGGCGGAGGCATCCACTCAGTTGTGATGTTCTCACGGGCTCCGGAGTCCGATGCGCGCGAATTTGCAACGAAATCTAGGCCAGCCCGACTGCGAATCTAAGCCTGGGTTCGGGCTCTGCATAAGACAAGGCCACTGCATGTATCAGGCCATCTCGGGATTCGCAAATATTGTATTGTGTCGGTCGGAGGCATCGTGGAACCGGGTGCCCAGATCAGAGCATTTCGTCGGGTATAAATCGGCTGCGGCCGCGTCAAAGCTTCGTCTATATACTCGGTTCTGGGAGCTTGTAGGAGGTTCGGGCGAAGAGCGCGGTGTCGGTGGCCATTTTCGCAAGCGCATCACGATTGGGCTCGGGAGGATGGTTTTATTGGAGGCCAGATACTGTCGCGGGTGAGGGAGAGGGATCCTGGGTGTCCGAGGTCAGTGATAAGGTCACGCATAAAGACTTAAGCAATCCGCTATCGCGTTGAGATCAAGTGCAGTCGGCAACCTGACGCGCTCCTATATCTTCTTACGGTCGCGTTGTGTCTGCGGAAGCAGGGTTGCTGAAAGAGTAAGACACACCGAGAATATGGAGGTATGTAGTCGTGATCGGGTTCAGAATAGACTGTTGCGGGATTTGCCCACTGTTGGTCAGGGTCTTGTAATCGGCAAAGTTCATTCGGTCATTGTCTTGATGCTTCGGTCGCATCATGCCAGCACCTTCAGCGATCGCGCGCCAGTTCACGTGACTATGATGCAATCTCGATGGACTTATCTTATCTGCCGTTATCTTGACCAATCAGGGCTTGTCAGGCGGGGCATTTCTCCTGCTCAGAAAACTGCAGACCAAACATATTGTCGCGAGATCCTGAATTTTAATGATGAGACGAGAAAACAGTAAAGTCCGTCAGTATCCACACCCACCGTAATTATACATTTTTCCCAGCTAGAAAGATACAAAATACGAGACCAATCACGTTTGGTTTATATATAGGACTTTATTGCTCATGAAATTTACTGAATACTGTATTTTGTCGTTATGACTTTTGGAGGTTGATGGTTGTACTACTACCCTATACCGACTCCAATTGCGTCATTGCCCGTTAGCCGTTCAACCCCTCGCATCGATAAGCTTAACGAGTGGGGTAGCCGGGCCGCACGCGTTGCCGGAGCCTGCTTTCCCGTCAGAACGGCATTTCACGCGTCAAATGTTCAATTCTAAAGTCAATTGCTACTACCGCCCCAGTAGGACTGCTAATGTTGGGGGCAACATTCTGTTGGCGGTGATGCATACATATTCTTCCACCAGTCAAATGTAACGTCATACGAACCCCCAACGTGGGGTAGCCATTCAAATACACCGTCATCGAACCAGCCTCAAACACTCAGCTACGAAACGCTATCTTCACAACCAAGTCAGGCGATCTGATACTTCATTCATCATGTCGAGCGCATTATCGAGCTCTCTGGCTGAGGCTAAACTGGTTCCCGGTTCAGCCGCCAGTTTGATCCCTGAAGGGTTCAAGCCTACGACGAATCTGAAGGTCTCATTCGATGGGAAGGACGTCAACTTGGGGAACCTCTTCCGCGCGAGTGAGTGCAAGCGCGCTCCTAGCATCCAGTTTGATCAAGAAGTAAGTTGCGGGTATCTTCAAGAACACTTTGCTCAGTGCTGACCAGGTTTAGCCCGATGCTCCTGGAGATGCTACATACATGCTCTTGCTTGTCGATCCTGATGCGCCGACGCCAGATGACCCCAAGTTCGCCTTCTGGCGCCACTGGGTTCTTCCTGGCTTGAGACCTCTGAGCGGTGGAGGTGCAGTGGCTCAAGTGCAACCTGCTCTCACGGAATACTTGGGCCCTGGCCCGAAGGACGAGTAAGTTAAGATGGCTCAACATACTTAGTGTTCACTTACTGACAGCTATGCAGCTCCAAGCCGCACAGATACCTGCTTCTTCTGTACCGACAACCCGCCAGCCTTGACCTTGCCAAGGAGGATGTAGGAGGTGAAGAGTTCACGCAAAGAAGGTCTTTCGATACTGCCAAGTTTGTTGAGAAGCATGGTCTACGACTCGTGAGCGCAAACTGGTTTCTTGGTGCTGGAGATGGCTGGAAAGAGTAGGATAGAGCAAGTCACTGATCCTAAGTTTGAGATACGGATACAGACCTCGGGTCTGCCCGCCATGGTCTAATAGAAATGGGGTAAACTCATCCAGTACCGCGGTTTCCGCCTGATGTCAGTTTGGCTCACTGAACTAGTGATTTCGATTGGTGAGGATATTTTGGCTCGCTTGGCTTTCTTGTTGAAGTGATCATCCGGAGCTGGTTCTGTGGTGGCTGCACAAGGGACTGTGACAGTAACCTCATTCTCTCCCTGCTTCCCGCATCCGTCGTGAGGAACGACTCGCGAATTCATGGAAATTGATGGGACTGGCTGGTTGGCACAGCGAGTGCATGGCTGATACGATAAGTGGTGCAGTACTCACTCACAGTCAACTCCAGGGCCCTGTAAGGATGACGATGATGTATGTGATCGTTGTTACTTATGGTGCTGGCCGGTGTCGAAATGGAAACGGAGCTCGAATAGAAGGAACCGCTGGCAGAAGTGAGAAGCGCTGTATGGTTCAGAATGGGTCGTAAGAGTCTGTGAAGTTTTCCGAGACACGGCCGCAGTGGAAGAAATTCCGATCGAAGAGATCTCAATGGAAGAGAGTGGATGCAAGCGCCAGCACTCAGGTAGCGGACAGAATCACTGATCAAAGTAGGTTCAAGAAGTCGGCCGAAAAAATGCTTTTATTATTCAATGCTTGACGTCATATAGCTAGGAAACTACCTCATGATAGGTACGGAAAAGAAATATGTATCCATCTCACCGAGATTCGGATCAAATATCAGACTCAGAAGAGAAAGGCCGCTGGCCTAGATTTAGTGGCGGATGCTGCTGCTGTTGCTGCCACCACCGACACCGTTGTTGATAAGCTTGTTAACAGTACCAGAAGGCACGCTGGAAATGACTCCATCAAGGGCCTTGGAGGCAATGTAATCACAGAGACCCTCGGCCTTCTGTCCCAGACCAAGGAAGTAAGCGGCAAGGCCAGCGACATGGGGCGAAGCCATAGATGTACCGGAGATGGTGTTGGTCTTGCCGTTAGGCCAGGTGCTGAGGATATCGGTACCGGGAGCGAGGACATCGACGACAGAACCGAAGTTGGAGTAGTCGGCGAGAGTGTCGTCGCGGGTGGTGGCACCGACAGTACAAGCGCTCTCCTCAGAAGCAGGAGAGGAACCAGAGGCATCTTTGCCATCGTTACCGGCTGCGACAGCGAGGAAGAGACCGGCATCAACGATGGCCTTGGCAGCCTGGTTGACGGCGTCAGATGTCTCACCGCCGAGAGACATGTTGACAACGACACCGTTGGGGCAGTTCTCGTCCTTGGCGTGACCGGAAACGAAGTCCATGCCAGCGATGACAGCAGAGTTAGTACCAGAACCATCGTCGCCGAGGACCTTGACAGCGAAGAGGTTGGTCTTCTTGGCTACACCATAGGTGGTAGAACCAATGGTGCCAGCAACGTGAGTGCCGTGGCCTTGACCGTCGCTGTCGGAACCACCAGCGAAGTTCTTGAGGAACTTGGCGCGACCATCGAAGTCCTGCAGTTGTGTTAGATTAGACTGTTTCATCTGGAATCTGGCTACACTTACGGGATGGTCGACATCAATACCGGTGTCGATGACATAGGCGCAAGTACCCTCACCAGCGCTGTCGTCGTAGGTGTAAGTACTGCCACCAGGGCTCTGGGTGGAGATACGAGCAATACCCCAAGGAGCATTGCTCTGCTGAGTAGTAGCCGCGATGCTAATGTAAGCATCCTGCTCAATGTACTCGACCTAAAGCTTGTTAGCTGGGTTCTTTTGTGGTTGGATCCATATGAGTCAGAATTCACTGACATTGGGGTCGTGCTTCAGCTTGTTCAGCTCATCATCCTTGAGGCTGGCAGCGAAACCGCCGAAGCCGGTGGAATAGGTGTAATCGGCATCAGCCTCGATGGACTCGATCATCTTGTCAACCCAGCTCTCAATGGAAGAAGCCTGGAAGCCCTTCTTCATCTTGACGATGTACTTGCCATCGACAAGCTTGACACCGCGGGGGCGAAGAATGGGAGCGGGCTCGGCCCGGCGGGAGGGAGCAGAGGGAGCGGCCAGCGCAAAGGGGAGAAGAGCGAGAAGAGTAGCAGATCGCATTTTGAAGAAAGATTGCTGTAAGTTGGAGAACTTAAAGAATGGAGTGAGTTGTAAAGAGTGGTGTTGAGTGAATGTAGGTGTAAAGACTGAAGAGCTGAGTTGCTTGATGAGAAGAAGACATTGATGGAAGACAGAGGCTTCTATTTATCTCGATTCTTGAAGCTGTCTCTCCTTTCGCCATCCACTTCAACTTGGAGCCATGTTCCTTGATCGGATGTTGGGTTGGTTGTCTCTCGGCACGCAACCTATCGTGTCAAACATGTGCCACGATGATCGTCATCGTTCGAGATAGTCGACCCCGGCCGCAACCACTACCTGCCTAAAGCGAGCGACGATCCCACGCATCGCGTGCCTGGCGAGGTATAGCATGAGAATTAACCATAAGCGAGTTAGCCAACCGAAACGTGCGATGCCCTTAACCAAATTTTTAGAGCACCATTTGCCACGAGATGAAAGGAGTGCATAATTAATGAGGCTCCTTATTCTCTGCCTTGTTTTGTGTTTTGACTGGTGAATCGGTTACCGCCAGGGCAGTGGGGGTGCCAATTAGCAGATTGATAGACAAGCCAATTGAAGTCGAGAGCTGCTCTCTGGAGCACTAATCTGTCTTGAAACGATATCGCCCGAGGGTGTCAGCCAATCGAGACGCCGCGTGGCGATCTATTTCCGAGTCAGGGAGTTGGTTTCAACAATTCCCCTGAATAAGCTTGATAGCTCAAATCAAAAGGTCTTGACGGGTTCAATCAAGCAGGAATCAAAAGATATCAGGGTCCTTTGATTTTCAAAAGTGCCAGTCACAAGCAATTGATGATACTTGAAACCATCGTCAACTGATACACTGCAGGGATATTTTGATGCCGAGAAATGGAAGGCAATCGTTAGGGTTGCAAGAGGCTAGGAAAAAGTTCCGACGTAGATCATCTTAGCTTCCTCCCTGTTTCAATGGGCGAGGTAGCAATTTGCTAATAAGTGTCAAGAATATATTGAAAACATATCCATTTCGCGGGACAACTAACGATATAGGGAGATCTATCCGGAACCTTATAAGATGACGATCCTTTGCATGTCACCATATGCCGGGTCATCGGCAGTCAAGGAAACATTGACTCCTTCTCTCAATGGTCTAGAACTGTTGACATGGGGAAGCTTTGACAATCGTCATCACGTCAAGTTTCGGTCGACATGCCAATTAAGCAACTAGTCCGCCCTTAGTCCGGTTTGACCAATTGAAAAGTCGTAAGGCTAACGGCTTGGCTCCGCAGGTTGGGCTGAATTGTCGTGAGCACTATGTTTTAAGGGTTGGTTGAATATCCGAGCTCATTTGCCGGTCAATCCTTCGAGTGAGCCGTCCCGGATGTGCATGTCCATTTGGCTTGGTGTAAGTTGAAGGTATCAAGTGATGATAATGAACTTTTGTAACACTGACTCGTATGAAGTAACTCATGGTTTCGATGGAGCGGTGAGGCGTTCACGAAGACCAACACGAAACTCAAAAACTCTGGATAAAGTAAACCGAAATTGATATTGGGGCGAGCCGTGTGCTAAACTCACAATATGTACAGACATAAAGCTTAGGTACATAACTTTTACCAAGAAGTAAACCAAATCGTTCCATCCGTCTCTCATAACATCTCATTAATCGTCTAGCAGCTCGTGGTGACTCCAGAAGTAGTGCAGTACTTGCCGTCAGGGCCAGATCCAATCTTGGAAGGCTCAGCACCGCTCGAGTTACCCTCGTAGCGGTCACAGTACTTGCCATTGTTCTGGCACGAGCTGCTGATCTTGCAGGTGTCTCCGTAGTTGGTGTTAATGCCGCAGAGAACACCACCGTTGACGGCAACAGAGCCCTGGATGACAACGTTTCTCGGACCGCCGTTATCCTTGCAGTTTCCGCAGTTGCGAACGAGCTTTCCGTAATCCTCGGCGTAGAAATCCTTGATCTGGACGGTTCCGCGGCCGTTGAACTGGACGATCTTGTCGCTAGCATGGAAAGCACCGCCGCCGTTGATGTAAGAAGTTCCACTGGTCTGCTTGAGGGTGATGGCATCCTCACAGACGTCGGCCCACCAGACGTTGTTCAGGGTGCTAAAGTCAAAATCAGCATGAGAAACGGTGAGTCGAGAGAAACTTGCTCACCAAGTACCCTTGCAGTGGACGCCTTCGGCCTGAGATGCGCCGATGATCACGTTGGAAAGAGTGGCGCCGTTCTCGAGGATGAACATAGCATCCTTCTCACCAGTTTCAGTCTGGCCTTGGCAAACAGAGGCTAGGGCAAAGTGTTAGTCAGAGGTCTCGAGACAAGATATGAAGAGGCTTACGGCTTCGCTCGAATCGCTTCATGCCACCATCGTAGCTGCCCTTGACAGGAACAGCAGTAGGGAATGAAGTAGCACCAGCAGACTTGGGGAGAGTCTTGGTGACAGCGGCGGAGGAGACGCCAGCAAGGGCGAGGATGGCAGTGTACTTCATGATGAATGAGTTGAGGTTATTCCCAAGATGTATCTAGTCAAGGCTAGAGCTGTGAACTTGTGATGCCGAGTGAACCAGTTTCTTGGCTTCCTGGATCTCTCATCCCTTATATATTTATCAACATTATATGATATCTCCCCTTGATACATCGGTTTCAATCAGTCTTCCCCTTTGTTCTAAAGGCCCCTGTACCTGCCTTTCGCTCATTGCACCAATTAGCATCGTATAATCACGCTCGAGTCCGAAAACGGTAAGCTAGTCACCGAAGTGAAACTCCGTTCAATGTTACATCTCGAACCAAACTCAATTCTCATTCGAGGAATTAAAAGTCATAATTCTCCGCCCCGACTCGTTATTTGAGGATACCAATCAGATGACCTGATTTTCTGCTCGACTTGCTTGATATGATCAGCTGCACGACGACCCGAAGTCCGGGGTAATGGAGATACTACCCCCAATATGAACATGGGGAAGAATGAAACTAGTAAGGCTGGATGAAAGTGACGGGGCAAGATTGGTGGAATTTCGATCATGCTTGTTTTTAGTGACGTGTCCACCAATTAAGCTTACCTGGAATATGAACGACTTTGAGTTCAATGCGGATCTTCCACAGACATAATTGAATGTAGTAACGTCTGACCCTCGCGGTTAAAAGCCGTGTAGCCGTGAGGGATAATTTTGCACCTACGAGAAGCCAGCGATCGTCGTGTTGTATCTCACCAGAACCCTGCAGTGTTCTAGGTTTGAGTGAATAAACAACGTCTCTCCTTCTTAAGCTTTAAGGTTGCTCAGACCGCAACAAGCTTGGATACCAGATAAACTTTGGGGGCAGCGGTGATGTCCGATTCTGGGCTTGGGGACTCAACACGTATCCAGAAGCTTGGTGACTCTAAATGCTTGCGTGAAGAGACAAACGATACAGAACTCTCATGTTTCTCAAGATCTGGAAGAGAACTGTTTCAAAATGCTGATCATATAGGCCTTATAATATACGCTGGAAGATCTACAGGGCTGCCAGATGGTCCCAGCAGCATGGGACGCCAAGGGCAACTGCCGACAGGACCCTGAGCCTTGGCAATGTGCTTTTGACACGAATTACGTGACAGGTGCATGATGCACCCAAGTACATGGAAACTCTTCAACTTTGAGTCTTCAAAAGTCTTTTTTATCCAGAATAGACGTCTCTAGCCGGTGCAGGGCCCAGTGTTCCCTTTCTGGATGTAGTTGATATAGGCAGCTACTGTCTCCTGCTCTGACCGAGTATGTCTTGATTCCACTAGACTAAACGACTCCAGTCCACGTTTATGTTATATAGATTTGAGCGCGCGGACAGAAAATAGATAGACAACAGGAAATCTTCGTGAAGCCTGGTCACTTTATCCAGAACGGAGAAATTAGGGATGGCTTTCTGGCAATCATTGTAGTAGGGTATCATATCAAATATCATCACGCTTGCTTCCAAATCCACAAATTCTCAAACAATAACCAATTTCTCTCAATTCGTGGCCACTCTAGCAACAACTTTCTCATCCATATCCAATAGTCCTCTTGTGCCCACTGTCTGGATAGCTGCCAATTATAAATAATAACAAGAAAAGGGGCTATTCTATCGCTAATATACAAAACCATTGTCGCCTACCTCGACCATTCCTCATAGTGCCATCTCTTACCCAAATAAGGCGATGCAGCCTCCACATCCCCGCCGCATGCTTAATGATGCAATTCGCCAAAGGTCTCTATCGCAGCTCGTCGCCGCCATGGAAAGGATCAAAGCCGACCCTCGACTTTTCTTCTCTTCAAGAATTCCTTCCATCAATACTGGGTCGGTGTGTCCGCCACGGAAGCATCGACCTGGTGAGATATCTTCTAGAGTCTGAAAGGGCACCTGTTGAGTCTCTATCGCCTCTTGTTGTCGCCGCAAACTCCTCCATTCCCCTGCTAGAGCTGCTTGTGTCTCATGGATGGGACCTCAATAAGGCTGAAGTTGCCAGATCCCTTAAGCGGGAGGATAAGTTAATCGACCTTGTCTGCGACGATCATCAGCTGGTTTGCTGGTTGGTCGAGCATGGCGCACGGGTCAAGGATGGCGAGGCGGGCCTCTACGAGTTCTTCCCGCAGCCGGCTCCATTACTAGAGACGTGCGCTGTCAGAGGTTCCGTGGCAACCTTCCGGTTCTTACAGAGCAAGGGGGCATTGCTGGGCCACCGGACTCTTCACCGAGCAGCCGCGGAGGCAGCATCATTTGCTGCAGACCCTTTCACTGGCCAAGAAGTTCATGATGAGACAACTGGAGATGAAGCCAGGACAAGAAAGGAGCGAGCGGAAATGTTGGTGGTTCTAGTGGATGAGATGAAACTGGTCGTCAACGCGATGGACTCTTCCGTACCATATTGTGCTTACCATTGGGGGACCCCTCTATGCTATACTGCCGTGAAAGAGAAGGGAGCTCATGTGGTAAGGTGGCTTCTTGAGAAGGGAGCTCAGCCCAAAGTTGAAACTGCACAGAATGTTGCCGACGCAGAGATGTTAGCGAAGCTGACGGGGTGCACGGAGAATGTGAGAATATTGCGTGAGTGGAAGGAGGTACACTAAAGACAGAGGAAGGATCTTAGACGTACTTTATAATGAGATGTCGCGCGTTTAGTATATCGCACTTTTTTGGTTAGTACTAAAGAGCCAACCTTGCCCAGATATGCCATAGATAGATATGGAAGCAAAAATATGTCTTTACTAGGCCCGGGCTTGAAGCTTCTCTTGACTCTCAACCCTACACATGAAGTAGACCACATTAACAGAGTTGACCCCGATCATACATTACTTCTACTTTACATCAAACTCTCGAAGGTTTCTAGCCCCGCCTTTAAAGAGCTCAAATCAGCGAAAAGAACTCAAAGTACAGAGAGCTTAAAGTTCAATGAACTTTATATGCTGAAGATTACTCGATATGAGTCAAGTGGCTCTGGATATTTTAAACCTGACTGGCTGCCCGACCAAAATTTTCTCTCCTAAATCATCACAACTCATGAATCCACAAGCCTCATGAGAATCACCGAATACAACCAAATATATCTCTGCCACAACCATGTCTCTAAATTCAAGGATTATATATTCAGTTTCGCATAATTCTCAGCTTTCGGAAACGGTATATATTCCCTTACCTTTTTTCCTTAACTTATTGCTCTTCGTTGGGGACTCAAGCTAATCAGTCAACTTTGTTCAAAGATCTTCATTCACTATGTCTTCTAACAGCCCTTGCGGCCCTTCTAACCCTGGCCGAAGCCGTCGAAATCCGTATGGATCTCTTATTAGCCCCGAAACCTCTGATGAAACAGAAGCCTTGGTCGTTGTCAAGTCAGCCCGGTATCGCACCGCGTCGCCGGAGTTGCGACGCTTGCCTCTGTTTCGATCCATGACCAGACATATTCCTCCCGTGTTTGGCAAAGAGATTCAAGAGACGATATACAGCGAGGTCCACAGTGTTCTCCAAGCTCGCATGCTTAAAACTCCAGATACCACTGTCGACATCCAGATGCGTGAGCAGCCTGATGCTCCCGAAACCGCACAACCAACAATCCTGGTCATTACGCCATGGGTTTTTGGTAAAGAAGAAGAAGCTCGTCGAGTAGCAGCGGTTGAGTATATCACCAAGACGTCGACAAGACTAATTCGAGAGGCTGGTGATAACGAAACTCAACTTCATGTTGAGATAATTGCACCCGAGCTGAGCACCCGCATCTACTTTGCTCCAGTGAGAAAAGAGCCGCAACTCTTTCAGCAGTGGGACAACATTCGCTCCATGGTGAACCGACGCCTCAATGCTCATTTATCGACACGCGGGCGAATGACTCTGATCGCCCTAATCCGCTATGGCCTCAATCCTTGCTCAAGCTACAATCCCATCACTATCTATATCTCAGTCAACTATGACTCAGAGGAAGAACACTGGCAGAGCGTCATCGATGATATCCAAAGCAACATGGTTAAGTTTGGATACCCGGAACTTCCTGTTCATATCGAGCACAACGTCGGAATCCACGTCGCCGATTTCGAGCTATTGCCGCCGAAGGGTACCCGCAAGGCGATCCTGGAGAAGATGTCAGCTGGCAACTTGCGGCTTGATAGTGACTACAAAACAAAAGTCGACCTCGGTGACCCTATCGGTGCTGCGCGATACGTGGACAAGGGCGAAGACAA
This sequence comes from Fusarium sp. NRRL 29148, assembly GCA_013759095.1. Lineage (NCBI taxonomy): Eukaryota > Fungi > Ascomycota > Sordariomycetes > Hypocreales > Nectriaceae > Fusarium > Fusarium sp. NRRL 29148. The sequence continues at coordinate 24,929 of JABSTL010000344.1, forward strand.
GGGCAACCCTCTTTTTGGCACTTTCGGGTGCTACATCGAGATCAAGAAGAAGGGCTCACCAGTCTGGGAGAAGTACGGACTTACCAACTATCATGTTGTTCGTCCTGCTTTCACTGGCTTCGAACTTGGCGTCAATAATAAGGGTGATACAAAGATTGCAAGTCCTGCGGTACGATCTAATTTACACCGAGTCGATAATGACGGCTTTAAGCCTTTATCTATGATGCCCTCAGCATCTTTCGAATGTCCACCCAGGATCAAGCACAACTTCACCATCTGGGCAATCAACGATGAGATCTCTGAAATAGAGAAGGACCAAGCTCGTGTGTTATCATATGGAACCGCTCAGCAGCAGCAAGCAACCAGCGATCGACTAGACGCTGAAAAGAAGGATCTCGTTGGAGAGAAGGTAGCAAAGCTCGCCCATTTTAACAAGGGCTTACATGCCATTGGCAAACTCTATGCAGCGTCAGGCTTCAAGGAAAGAACCAATGATCAAGGGAGGCTTGACTGGGCTCTCGTCAACATCAAAAAATCCTGTGTCGGCAGCAACCAGTTGCCTGGTATAGAGACTTGGAAGAAATGGGGTGTGCATGCACCTCGTCTTACCTACGATCAACCTCTAGGACAGCAGACAATGAGCATCAGTTGCGAACCTCCAACAGGCATGTCACGCACCTTTCGCGGGTGGAAGCTGGGTGCAACAACAGGTGCCACTGCTGGAGAGTTTCATGAGATCCGATTCCAAGTGGACCTCGTCGACGATAGACATTTGGGCGTTCAGACCTCAACTGAAATTGCCTTCCAAAGTGTCGATACCAGTATTGCCCCATCCAGCTCCCGTGGTGATTCCGGCTCGGTTGTATACGACGCAACTGGCGGTATTGTTGGTCTTTTGTTTAGAGGACAAGTGCTCAACACTGCAGTCACGCCCTTGATATATATCACGCCAATTGAGCACGTTTTCAGCAGTATCAAGCAAGCCCATCGCAAGGACGAGATTGAAGACATTCGGGTAGCAGAGAACTAGTAGATGGCTGCACCCCCGCGGTCACTCTCGTCACAAAGAACCGATAAGCTCGTCAGGAGAAGTCTGCAGGGGAAAAAAAAAAAGGGGGGGGTCTAGGTCTGTGGAGGAGGAGTGGCTCTGGGGGAGGCAGCAGCTTCTCGGCGAAATACCTGCACACCCCATGAAGGGGACTGGACTGGGGAAGGAAAAAACAGGACGATGAGGCGGATACGCGACCTGTGGGTAAGACCGAGAGAGAGACCCGGGGGAGCGTTTATCCCTGCGGGATGGGGAGGGTTGCGTGCGTGCTGGCAGGTTATCCCCGGATGGAGATTGAGGGGATTAGCAACTTGGAGAGATTCAAGAAGGATTGGATTGGTGAGACGTTGGAGGTGTTTTTGAGGTGAGAGATTTAGAGGCGAGGATCAGCACGACGTCAACAGACATAGAGTTCAATGGTGTAACATAGTAAAAGCCTCAATTATGTATATAAACTTTCGCATGAAGAATTTGCTAGTCAAATGATACAGTTGGTCATTTGATCAAGTGCATATTGATCTCGTGTCTAGACTTCAATAGTTTTGACCGCATGTGATACTAATCTCGGTTCATGTACATTGCATTTCAACTGGTTTGTCATAGTAAGAGAAACTATGGCTGTCTCCGAAACGATGACTGCAAAGGACATCCGACAAGATGGTCAAGATCAGGCCTTTGTCGACTGTTGTTGTTGTAACATTCCGATATCCTCCATATTCTAGACCCCGTTCCAAGGTAACGGACTTCTCCATGCCATCCATCACCCACGATCTCTAACCTTTATTCCCTCTCCGCGATTAATTGCCGTGCATGTGCATGTTGCGCGGGCTCCGCACTCCGTTAACTTTACTCTGTTCCTTGCCTTGGTTTTGATGGAACGGCTCAAACGTTCGGGTCCGAATAGCATCCACTAATTATAAGTGGGAATGCGCATCGAGTATCGCCGAGTGCCTCTTTTTTTTCGGCCCGTGTGGATACGGTATCGTGTTCCGCCGTTGCAGAGCCTCATTAGCATGGGTGACTTTTATGATGCCATGGGTCCAGGGGTAAAGGAGGCTCTGCGGGAATGGAAACAAGGCACGGAGCTTCGAGAACGATTCTTTGTGCGATGTCGAGTTTGTGTAAGTGTTGGCGCGTGGCGATTAATTCGACGACAGTTGGTGATGCGATTTAGCTACGCAAATCACGACAATTGAGTGAATGTTCTTACTAGGTACTGTATTGGGTTGTTATGTCGCAGATAACAAAATGCCTGCTCGGCGTTATCTCGCATCATCGCAGGCCCTGTCTTGATCTTCTGTCTTGTTCCAATTGAGTTCCCAAGGCTTATCGCTGGACCCAAAAATGACCGAGCACAGCGACGTTGCCATCCAATCCATGAACTCTGTTCTGGAAATGGAGCTGCCATAGCTGAGCATGCTCCGCTCAATTCGGTCAGTCTCTAACGTGCGTGGATAAGACTCGAGACATTTGGCCGAGTTTAGACCATTTGAGTACCATGACGAGAGACAACAAGATAAACCTCACGAGAATGTTGGAAATAAACCGGCGATTTGCTGGTGCCGAAAATGCCGTTAAAAAGATCAGATCAGATGCGGTATCTGACGGGAGATGAATGCCGTGACAATAACATCATGGTTTTGGCCACAATCAGAATCAGGAATCGGAGAGGGAGGGAAAAAAACACCAGAATCTAGCATTCGGAAATAAAAATCTGCGCGAGCCCGATGTTCCAATCATCAGTCGGACCGACCGATTCGGCGACTCTCGGTGTCATATCATGTGAATGGGGCTCTGCTCAGCGGACGAGGCGAGCACCGGAAATATGAGGAAGCTGACTGACTAGCAGTGTCGGCGCGAGAAGGGGAGATTGCAATTCATCGATAAACGTGTAGTAAATTAGATACCAGCAGAACAATACGGGTCAACCTCTCTAGAGACTGTCCTTCACCTCAATATGAAGCTTCACCTTGAAGACCTGCGTATTCCCGTCCACGCAGGCTCTGCCGAAGATCTTCGCGCCAAGAGATAGCACCAGAAGACCAATGGAAGCAAAAACTGGATCCTTGGAACAAAAATATGGAACAAAGTGGTTCCATTATTCATCTCACAGGGTCCAAAGTGCGTCATCAATGCCGAAGGCGCCGGTAGTAGAAAGGCCCAGGGAGAAAAAAATTGTCAATGTCACCCCACGTACGTATCGATCCACCGTTTTCTGAACGGAGATGAATCTGGATTAAGGGCGACTAGGGGGCCTCCGCTAGACCAATCAGCCCACGGGGCGTGCTGTTGTACCCCTCCTGGGCGTAGCGTAGCGTTTGTCGATGAAAGCGTGGTGAGATGCCCAGCACAGGAATGCTTACCTCACACAGTTCGACTCTTTTTCCCATGACGTGACTCTACGGGCCTTCTATTCACAGTTGCTCCGCTTCTCTCCAAGTCTCGTCCACAAACCTTAGCTTAGTTTCTCTGCTCACCCACGTCAGTCTCCGCAAGTCGTTTGCCTGAGCCCCCCGGGGTTTGAGTTTTCGCTCAAAGCATGACCATCAGAGATCATGAGATGGACCCATTGGTATGGCCTTGGTCTCTCGGTGCCCACGATGGCCCTCGACGATCATCTCCACAATAAAGACAGTCAAAATGGCACCTCTTCGCTGCTTCATTCTCTCTTCTGGCTCATCACAGCATTCGTGTACAACACTTTCACAACATCAATCACACACTTACAACACTCAATTGACCAATTGGTCTAACAACCACTCTCAATATGAAGTTCTTTGGTAGTAAGCGCCATGAACATGCTGGCGAAGGTCAGCATCTCGAGAGGAAGCCTTCTCCCGATACCGATGGTCGCATCACTGCCCTGGCCGTTTTCCTCGGTCTAACAGCATCTTGTGGTGGCTTCCTCTTCGGATACACTAGGTTAGTGCGTTCTTTATTCTATGAAGCCGTTGATGGTGGCGAATATGGTTGGTGGCTGTCCAAGCTCTGGTGGTGAGAGCCTCAAGCTGGCGCCGACAACCTTATCTGCCCCGATCGCAGCTTCATGCATCCTACCCACTTTTAAAAAGCTTACTAACAATTTCACAGCGGCCAGATCTCTGGTTACTTCATGATGAAGGACTATGGCGAGCGATTCGGCGAACCCAATGGCGACGGTACATACAACTTCAGTGCAGCCCGACAGGGAACAATCACCGGTCTTCTATCAATTGGTTGCTTGTTCGGATCTCTCATCGCTGGTAACCTTTGCGACTCAATTGGTCGCCGCAAGACTATTTCCATCTCTGCTCTCTGGACTTGTGTCGGAACTGTCATCGAGGTCGCCTCTCAACATGCTTGGTACCAACACGCTATCGGTCGTCTCGTCACTGGTGTCGGTATTGGTGCCCTCTCCGTCGCTGTTCCCATGTATCAGTCTGAGAGTGCTCCCGCCATCATTCGAGGTCTCATCGTCTCTTGCTACCAGCTTTTCGTCACCCTCGGTATCTGGACTGCCGAGATGGTTAACTGGGGCACCAACGACTACGCCGGCAGCTCGTCTTGGAGAATTCCCAACGGTCTTAACTTCCTCTGGGCTCTGATCCTCGGTGGTGGTATCCTCCTACTCCCTGAGTCTCCCCGATATGCCTACCGAAAGGGTAAGGTTGAGGAAGCCCGCAAGACCATTGCCAACCTCGCTGGCCTCGACATCAACGCCCCCAGTGTCAACCGACAGATCGACGACATCCGTGAGAAGCTCGAGGAGGAGCAGGCTCTGCCCGAGACCCGCCTCATTGAGATCTTCACTGGTCCCCGCATGGCCTACCGTACCATCCTCGGTATCACTCTCCAGGCTGGTCAGCAGCTCACTGGTATCAACTTCTTCTTCGTAAGTCAATTGACAACTTCATTCCATGGCCGCATTACTAACTTGCGCAGTACTTCGGAACCACTGTCTTCGCCTCCACTGGTCTCAAGGACAGCTATGTTACCCAGCTCATTCTCGGTTCAGTCAACTGTGCCTGCACATTCGGCGGACTCTACGTTGTTCAGAAGTGCGGTCGCAGAAAGTCCCTGATGATCGGTGCTGCCTGGATGATGATGTGCTTCTTCATCTACGCCTTCGTTGGTCACTTCGCTCTTGACCGCGCCAACCCTCTCAACACCCCCGCCGCCGGTACCGTTCTCGTTACCTTCTCTTGCTTGGCCATTGTTGCCTTTGCTACCACCTGGGGACCTCTTGTCTGGGCTGTCGTCGCTGAGATGTATCCCTCTCAATACCGCAGTCGCTGCATGGCTCTCGCTACTGCTGCTAACTGGCTCTTCAACTTCCTCATCGGTTTCTTGTAAGTTACCTGACCATTTAATTCCCCACTGATCATTAACTAACAATTCCCAGCACCCGATTCATCACTGATGCCATTGACTACTTCTACGGTCTCGTCTACGCCGGATGTTGTGCTGCCCTCGTCGCCATCGTCTTCTTCTTCGTCATCGAGTCCAAGGACCGAACCCTCGAGGAGATCGACACCATGTACGTCCAGCACGTCAACCCCATCACTTCTTCCAAGTGGGTTGGCGAGCCCCACGGCACCAAGCAGGCCCGCGAGGGTGTCACCGACGAAGAGGCTTCTTCGTAAACAACCATCATCAAACATCTCATCACAACACGCACGACTCACAACTCACATCATTCACGTACAAATATCACTGTAGAAGTTACGGATATGGACCCATTATAGACATGCAGCCGGACTGCCCGGCGAGTAACGATTGGAACGGACGTTGCATTTTAAAATTGTTTTCCGCGCAAGGGTGCGAGGAAGTACATAACCCAAAAGAGCATATTATATCCTTGTATTTAGTAGCATATTCTGCATAATATCATTTTCGCTACGTTCCCAAACACAGATCAGCTAAGATAACCTTTGTGATATATCATTCTCTCCTGCTACACAGGCTCAGGTCTTAATAAGCGAACCTCAGGGAGCAAGAAAACACTAGACCTTCGATATAAGATGTCAAAATAAACGTAGCAAAGAATACCCTAAGCTCAGGCTAAATTTACCTCAATATCTTTGTTGCTTAGGGCCAAGGTCCTCAGATTTCTTTCTTCCCTAGGCGAATTACCATTGCAGCTGCACCATTGGACACCCATCAGCTCAGATCGTGGCATTCTTGCTAGTCGCATCATATTTGATGCAGCATTTAGAATGCAGTCGGAGTGAATTGCCCATAAATACGCAGCTTGTGGCTGGCTGAATTGATCGTGTCCAGCCAAACAGACGGAGAACACGAACGAAGCTTGTCTGGTGTAGGTTAGCGGTGGCGTTTGGGCTCCCTCTTTTGGCCAGCTGATAACTTTGTTCGGTCTAGATCTCGCCAAGCTGAGATGTGAACGCGAAAGACATAAACTATTTGATGTAGAGCATTCTTTGTGCATGAAACTATTTAAAAAGGCCCAGCTGGAATCCGTGGCCTCAAAGCAACAGACAATTGGTCGTATGCTTGCTCGGATACATAAAGAGACCACTTCCTTCATAGCAGAAACAGAACTATTCTTCTGTTGAACTTGAACTGTGAATTTTATCGTAAAATTACGACTTCACTGCCAACTCTATAATACACTAAACATGGCTTTTTCGGGGCCCAGTCGCGCCGCTGCCTGGACGCTCTCACTTCCTGCATCCAGTCAACCCGTTGAATCCGCCCTTCTTCCAGATGACGGAAGCAGAGGTAGCTCGGAGTCTATTATTGGAGAAGACCTGCGCCAACTGGTTGACCCCCGAGATTTCTATGAAGGCGGCAAATATCGCTGTACGTTGTCGCCGGAGAGAAGAGATTGACAGAAGACTGATTAAGGACTCATAGCCATTGTGAAGATTCAGTCCCGATTCAAAGACAAAGGGCGTCCGATATGGATGATGGGAAGTGGATGGCTTGTTCGTCCAGACCTCCTTGTCACCGCCGGTCATGTTGTCTTTGACTGGGGAAGCAGGCTTGGCGCAGCTGATCAGATCAAGTGCTACATCGGCTACAATGGCAAAGAGTCTGTCAGGTCACCTCAGGTCCAGGCGCGATTCGGCGCCAAGGTTGTAACTCCCGTGGAGTGGATCGAGAATTCGAGCAACCGCAGACAGGACGTTGCTTTCATTCGACTTGACAGGCCTTTTACAGGGGACTTACGACTCTTCAGCTACCTCAACACCCCAGAGAAAGGTAATGGTACATACCTGGGTGTCGTCGGATATCCAGGCGATAAAATCTTACAGGATGAGCAAGGAGCTCAGATGTACGAGGAGTTTGGCAGGAGTGACTACAACATTGGAGAGAGTCCTCACCATATGGTTGAATACTCTATCTCAACCTTTTCAGGTGCGGTTGTTCCCTAGCTAGCATCTCCCGAATTACTGCTGACAAATCTATTAGGACAATCTGGCGCCCCAGTCTTACGCAAATCTGATGGGCGGCTCAATGCAATTGGAACTCATAGCTATGGCGGTGGCGGCTTCGAAAGTAACTCAGGCACTACGATTGGAAACGCTCATGGTAACAATTACAATGACTTGATCAGTTTGTTTGACAAGGGGACGAATTTCGGCGATGTTGGCAATGTCAAAACCGTCCAAGTTCATACTCAAGACCGAACAGTGAGTAGCTCTGCCTTCATTTATGACGTCTCTAAACCATGGCAGCCAAGCATGAATGAGCCTCACGGTCTCAATAGAGGCCGCCCCGGCATAGCGGTTGAGACACCAAGATTCGATGAAGAAAGCTTCCTAGACACACTGAAAACTATAGCAAATGTAGGAAGAAAAGGCTTTCCCTTTGCTTCTGCTTTTCTCGGTCCCATCGGTGGTCCCCTTAGTGCAGTAGTCGGTACTTTACTCGGATCACTCACAGAGAGCACGCTTTCTCAGAGCACTGAAAGCATAGCAAATGGTCCCGCCGAACGTGCGATGCTCGCTGAAGCTGCTTTGCAAGCAGTCCTTGCGTCAGAACACGATGAGCATGTGATGGAGGTTATCAATGATATGGGTCAAATTTGGAAAGGCGGCCCACCAAAGGCTCAGATTCTTGCTCCTGCTATCACACCTATCTTGGGTCAATGCAGTGTGGAACTTTCAGACCAAGTTGCTCTAGAGACCGAAGACTCCAGAGGACCACGTTTCCGTGATCGTCGCCGCTTGGAGGCCGACATCACAGAGAGTGCAGCGATGAACGACGGAGCTGCTTTTATCCAAGGTATACTGGGTCCAACTAGACAACTTGAGGGAGGAAGAGACGTTTCCGAATGGCTTGGCCCCGTGCTCATCACTGCAGTCTCTGAGTCCAAGCCTCTTACGTCTAAGTCCGCCTCTACGGCTCTCTCACGCATGGAGTCCATCGAGGCACCCGCCTCTAGCGCAAACGAGGATGCGACTAGGATCTTGATCAAACGTGCTGTCTTAGCAGACGCGGCTCTTCAAGCCGTAATGTCCCTACCCCGCGAAAGGCTAGAACGGTTCAGGCCTACCGACGGACGTGGCGACGACGCAGGCATCTTCGATTTCATGAAGGATAAAGTTCAGATACTTGGACCAGTCACACTCGATGTCGCGAAGAAGGCAGCCATCAAGATTGGACCTCGTCTCATCAGCGGAGCCAGTTCGGATCCTTCAGGTCCTGACACTGAAGTTCCTCGGGTTCCACAGCGGGCGAAGAAGCCGTCATTGATGGATTATCTCAACCAAAGCGCGAACCGTTTTGAGTAAAGTTTGTGCCACTGCAGATGGGCTGACTGACTTTGCTGATCTGACTCGATCGTTGGGCGGTTCACGTGGAGTCCGACTGGTCAATGGGATGTGATACGGGACAGTAGGAGCAGTCACATACCCTCGGCAGGATATACACTATAACCGTAACTTAAATTCTAATGCGCGATGATCTGAAGCCGTTATGAGCGATAACCGAGGTATTGATGTCATTCCTAAACCTTAATCTTTGTCAACCCGAGCAATTATTCGTCAGTTGACGCACCCATCCTTCCAGGGCTGACGATCTCTGATGAAACTTTGACTGCAAAACTAAATCAGCTAAGTAAGACCTGAGTAGCGTAGCAAACCTGACAACGTGATTATGATTCATGACGCTGTCTTTAGATCCCAAGATCTTTGTCCAATGAAACTCAATTCACGGAATCTCCCGAAGAGATCGACGTCGGAAACATTATCTAGTGAAGCTTAAAATCTCCTGACAACGCTGGTTTAAGGTTGAGGTTTACGAGATATTCGCACTGGTTGGATGGTAACGAAAGAGGTAACTCCGCATTTGGATTAGTGCTTACTCCGACATCGTGCCACTTTGGAGCACCGTCCTCGTAGAATAAACGGTTCTAAAGAAAGATTGACCGCGAGGGGATTGCGGAGTTGTGGAATTTCTCAATTGGGGTACCGCTATTCTCCGAAGAGAACAATCCCGTTATGAAAACGGTTCTCAGTTAATTGGGTGCTGACCTTTGATCCTAGCTGAAACCTAAAGCATACTGACTGATAACTCTTCAGTCCAGAGGACTTTGAAGTACCCAGCTACTCACGGCAAACCTTTGCCGTTGATCGCTGTTCATCATTCTCACGAGAACTGATGTTCATGTGCACGGGTGTTGGTTTTCAACCTCTTTCGACCAACACGGCAAGAAATGATCTGATGTATCGTCATTTTCAACCTGCCAGAAGTAGGCGAGGCAACGATCTACCATGACCCCTGGAAAGACCCGAGTCTAGAATGAAGGATCTATCACATGTTGCTCAAAGAATAAGCGCTATTACGACAACCCATCCAACGGATCTTGTATAAAAGCAGCATGAAGGCCAAAATGTTATGCCAAGAACTGATATCGGACTTATTGCCTTTCCCCTTGTCCCCATCATGACTGAAAACGGTGATGAAAATGACAACTAAAGAACTGAGTGCACCTTTCCACCTGGAAGTAGGCGCGTGGAATATGAAGACCTGGATCCCGCCCAGAAAGAGCTCGAACATATCTTCGCAACCATGAAGCATGACCCAACGGGCGCGGGCATAAGCCATCTCGGCCGAGACGGAATCCATCGATCCCTCACTGCTGATCGCGATGTCGTCGATGCCGTTCCTTTCTCGCCGCCTCTTATCAAAGCAATGCTTGATCGCTTCCCATACAGTGAAGAATCCGTCAAGGTATTCCGCGGGGTTGATGGGACAAAGGCGCCGGAGGAACAGTGGTACAAGCCTTTGCCAGGAACCCTGCCTCCCCCGCTTGAGGAAAAGCATCGTGAGGAGGCGAAAAAGGGGGAGGAAGACTATAGGAAATGGTATGAGGAGAGGATGAAAAAGGTTGAAGCAGGCATCTTTGAGAGGAGGGCTGTTTGTTTGATGTCGGATCATGATCTCGGCCCAGAGGCAATGGCCAACAAATGAGGGAGACATTGGAAATTGGTAGGCCGATGTAGAAGTGAGCTAAGTTCTGCATAGTGATCAAAACCTCGCAGCAGTATCAGCTCTGAATCATACATATGAAAAGTGAACTTGAGGTAGACCAATGACTCAAATCGCCCTACGGAAGTTTGTGATGGGTTTCGGATGGGAGATAGGTCGACGACATATCTCTGACGTTCTCCCACGGTACCAGGAGTTGGTACATGCGGAACTTCTTCTGAAAGGTGCGTAAAGGGCCATGCGCCGTAAGACATTAAGATGCATTGTTACCACGGTCACTTGGTTTCCTTCCAGATGCCCAACTTCTCGCCCTCTTACGTGGCGTTGATAGCTTGCTCGTTTGTGAAGCCTGGCATACATTGACCTTCCCTGGCTCGATGGAAAGTTTTGAGAATGGTGCTTTCGCTGGCAGGTGACAAATCGTCGACATCTCTGTCGAAACCGTCAAAGAGCTGTCGGAAGTCTGAAAGTGTCGCTCGCATGCTCAAGAAAGCGTCCTCCCTTCGACAGGCGGATAGAGAACGGTTTCGGACTTCAGACCTGAAACGACGTTGAGATGGACCAAGATCGATGTGAGCCAAGGGGCTATACATGTCTGTTAGGCCCCTCTCGGACTGGTTGCACCTGTCTCGTGGTGTATATTTGGTGGATTGATGTGCAGATGTGGATGAGAGTTCAGAAATTGGTATTTATCCAGCAGTGATGTAGAGAAAAGAGATCCGTGATTGCAGCCACGAAGACAGAATGCTCTATCTCACCTGAAGTGTGATTTTGAGAGTGTTGTTTTGCGTTGAGAATCCTGACAGCTCATGCTTGCATCGCGAGGCTTATCTCGGGCGGATGGTCACCGATCCCTTTGCCGAGTACCAACAAGAAAATGAACGCTGGATGCGAGAGATTTGGCTGCTACGCACAGTAAGCCAAACCAGAAAACGACAGCTAAATTTACTGCCCAAAAATATTTGAAGCTTCATGTCTCGTGCACTGGATTCATTGAGATAAAGCCGATTGCTTCGTGCGTTGCGCGATTGCGATGCAGTGTCTCATTTGGCGACCCTAGTGGGCCCTGTGTAATACAAGCAAGTGTTGCACTGCACTGAACAGGCACTGCATTTTCTCTCTTCAGCCTTGAAAATGCATCTCAATCCAACTTCCTCTGCAAACACGCGTGGCAAGACGAACGAGAAGCACAGAGTCGCGTCTTGGGGTTACACTGAATCGCCTAAAGCGCCCAGTAGCGCATCGCTGTCGACCCCGCCAATTTTGATCTCATCAACATCCGCTCAGCGCAAGTCGAGAGAACCAAGGCTGTGCACCATTCGCCTGCAGGCCGCCGCCGTGCATTATGGCAACAACAAGTTCAGCAACAGTCACAGAAGACTGCGCTGTATTGTCAGTCATAGATTTACTCCTTGTTGTGTTTAGCTGCTGATCTCGCGCTAGCTTTGGCCATCATGGTCCACTCATCGCCAGCGGCGACAAAATTGGCCTTCGCACCAAGATCAAGGCTCAGCTCCGCTTGGTACAAGCGTGGGATTGTGACACATGGATCGGCCTCACACTCGACTTTCCCTTGGGAAAAGACCAGAAAGCAAATGAGGAGGCCGGCTTTGGCGTGCGGTATCGAGGTGAGTATCGTTTCAGAGCTGAGGCAACGGAGCTAACTCTAATTTCACCAAGCCCCGGAACACGGTTCACAAAACAGATCGAAGCTTTGCGATTACCACCAGATCCGAATCAAGTTCCCTCGTAACTTCTCCCACGAAGTTCAGCAGGGACAGTCTCCGAGTACGTTCACGAACGAGCACCTCAGCTACGTAAAGATTTATTTTGGTGAGGATCGAGCTACCATCGAAGGCTTCGGTATCCCATTCGCGAACCAAGAAGACCACCAGGTTGAAAGCTGGATCAACGGAGACGCCCCCATCGCCGGAAAATACGACATCCTGGACATCGTCCAGCAGCAAATTCTATACCTGATCTTGCCCGCAAAAAGCAGCCTTGTCAAGATCCTCGGCACTACTCAAAACTTGTCGACTTTCCGATATCCCTACAGTGAAGACTTTTCTTGGGATCTCACTCGTTTTGAGAAAGAGCTCCAAGAGAACAAGGGCCAACAGTTCGCGCCACTTTACAGGTGAAAGAAGTCATATTGGTGATTACGAGCCACACTGACATAACTTAGTCACCCCACTGATGTTTCGCACATGACAGCTGTCAGCCAGTCTATTGTACAGGATGTAGTATGGCTACACCAGGCAGCGAAGCGATTGGGGTATACATATCCCAAGAATCGTCGCAGCCCGGATCCCTCTTCAACGAAACCCACCCGAATGCCAGCTTACTTCTTCTGGTGTAAGGCGCCGGATACTGATACTGACGGCAAGGAATGCCTTCACATTGCAATCCCATTTTCTGAGCCCCTCGTGAAGGCAATTGGCCCGGCTTGGAAGCTCCTCATTCAACGGAGAATCTTCAAGCTGAAAATATATACCTCTCGTGAAGGTCGGGAATGCGCCCTGGTAGACTGGTAAGTTCAAGGTCCTCCAAGTGCAGAACACTTGCTGACACTCATAGGTTCTGCCGCCCTGCGCCCTTGGGAAAATTGGATCGATATGCACGACATCGAAAAGACACTACTGACATGATCTTGGTTGTTAGACCAAAAATAAAGATGGATGATTACAGTGATGTGATATGGAGGGAACAACCTCCCCGTGAGAAGCGCCACCATATCAACCGCTGCCGCCACCCTTTCTTCGACAAGCTCAAAACGTTTGAAGACCGCCAAAGTGCCAGCGAAGCGCTATTGCTTGACGAAAAAAGTTGGAACTTTATATCTCTGGGATTCCATTGTAAATTCAATCAATATCAGCACCAGGCTGAGGCTGCCCTCTTGTTTCATCCTCAGGCGCACCCATCCAACCCGATTGCGTGTGGGCTGCCAACAATAGATGATCATGGTTTTAAAACAGATATCTTGCTAGATGACATGGACGAAGAGCAGCAGCAGCAGCTTGATAAAGTCAAAGAAAAAATGGATCTACATCGATCCGTTTTACGCGGCGTTGGATTTTATGACTGGATGACGAAGACCGATGGCAATAGCAAACGGAGGCCACTCCCAACGATTAACCTTCTCGATATTGATGATGAAACTTACGTCAATGCCATCCTCGAAATGGCCCTGCCCAAAGATCGCGCGCGTTTCAGATCTTACCTGAGCAACAGACCACTGGGCATTGGCATCATTACCGGTGTAAGTAATCTCAACCGATACCGTGGCAGATACTGACTTGATGGCGTTAGACTCCAGGATCCGGAAAGACGGCACTGGGCGCTACAGCAACACTGGCTTTACAGGCAAAGCTCGGCCAAATTCTTTGCTCAGCGCCAACCAATACAGCTGTCGATAATTTCGCATATCATCTCAACAAGCAAACTTGGGATATCACAGAAAGATTGAACGCAGGGAAGTCTCTGGACGACTCAAATCGATATCGTCGCAAGTTGGTCATTCGACTGTACTCACGCAACGAAGAGATGAACGCCTTTTACATATTGTTCACAAGACCTGAACTTGGTAAAGAAGTCCTAGACTCCTGGAAAGCCCCAGGAGAACTCAATGAGGATGTCAATTGGAAGTTCCATCTATCCGCCGCTTACTGGCTTTTGCTCCTATTCGAATCGCCCGCCGTTGATCGGCGTCTTGGACCTGACGACAGCCTAGCTTTACACGAGCTGAAGAAAGTAATCGATGAAGATACACAGTTTGGAGCAATACGCTATGGCCACGCTCAACATGTCTCAGAAGCGCTAGGCGATATTTTTATTGATCTCCTGGATATGTTGCTTGAAGAAGCGGACATGCTTTGCTTTACACCAAGGCCATGTGGGTCAAATGAATATGTGCCATGGAAGAGGAGATTGGCACAGGGAGTTGTAGTTGATCAAGCAGGAACAATGGACAGACCTGACCTGTACCGTGTCTGGGGAAACACGTTACTTCCCTGCTTCCTTATTGGAGACACAAGATCGGAACAGCCTATGATTCATACTACTAGTGAGAAAGAACCAGGCACTGAGAACTACTACAATCGTTTTGCGGGGGATGGTCAACTCTCTGGTCTAGAGTTCCTTCAAGCCTCTGGCCTTCCAGTCTTCCGTCTCGATACACAAGTTCGTACGGCCAAGGGCATGTACGACTTGGCTGCCCAAGTATTTTACCTCCAACTCCCGCTTCAGTATCACCAACGCGAACACAACATCGCAGATCAACAACCCGATGTCGGACGAGAGCTCGAGGCATATGTGCGTATGAAGTATCCAAAGTTATGCAAACCGCCAGACGGCATTCTTCACCAGCCACTATTCATTCATCGACAAGACTCAACGATTTACAGGGATGTCGACGGCTCACAGGCCTGCCAAGAACAGAACAGTGCCGTCTTGAGCTTCGTTGCTGGGCTAGTCACCCACTCAGCCATTGATCCCGCACAGATCGTCATTCTCACACCTTGGTTCTCCAATGCTGTACTCATCGAACGCAAGCGCAACCAAAAGAGGTTCGAACTTTTGAAGAATATGCCGGAAGCCGCTACCATCGAAAGCTATCGTGGAAGAGAGTCCGATATCGTTGTCGTGGTGATGTCCACCACGCGTGACACAGGGCCCGACATCACTGCGAATGAGCATTTGCTTATCACCATGCTCACCCGCCACAAGAGCGGATTGGTGATTTTTGGGGATATTTGTACGAGTGGGGTGATCGGAGAGGACCGTAATGGGAAGCTCTTCAAGATCAACAAGCCTGGGCAAGAGCTCAATGCGCTGCAGAGGATTGATGAGACACTTTTTGATGAGGGGCGAGTCGTGGTATTCTCTACTAAGCTGGGACATTAATGAAGGAGAGGAAGTTATTCACGATAGCACATACTGAGTATATCAGCAATTGAGGCTCTGGAGATGTAAGATAGGGAATCCTTCTGTGGTTGTTTGGAAGGATCTCATAAGAATACCTCTCAAACACCAGGCAGTTTGAATCTGCGCCTAAAGAAATGTAAATGGTCCCTACTGAGAAAGTTTGTCGTTGTTCTAGAATTTCTGTTTGTGCTTCTTTGAAACTCCCAAGATGTTTTGATACCCTTTAGCATTTCGCTTGGTGTTCTTTGGTTGACATACATCCAAGCGACCTCACCATGAACCCCTCCGGAACAATGTCCGTGCCGAGCCATTCAAACCCCCCTAAATCTTTTTAACGTCATTCTGTTTCAAGAGTTGAGGACTTTGTTGGATCGAATCCAATCGTTGGTGTATAATCCCAGCCTGCACGGAAGACTTTCGGCCCTAATGGCGGTTTTCCGTATGACGACACTAGGGCTGATGAAGCACAGAGGTAATCTCGAGGACTCTGGGTAATGCTTGGCTCCCTTCCGATGACCAGGTGCCGACTCGCCCGACCCCAAAAGGATACACAAGACTTGCCTGCCACTGAAGAGAAGCCAAGCATTGGCTGTTTTCATACTGAGCCTTCCTAGTATTCGAGAATTATGGGTTTCCCTCTTGTCAAGACAGGTGACAGCGCTTAGAGATCCTAAGTGTGAAACGTCAAGTAATGCCCTATCGTTTTCCATGCCTCTTCTTTTGAGAGGTTACTCGAAGAACGTCTCATTTTCACGGTAGACG
Source organism: Fusarium sp. NRRL 29148 (assembly GCA_013759095.1). Lineage (NCBI taxonomy): Eukaryota > Fungi > Ascomycota > Sordariomycetes > Hypocreales > Nectriaceae > Fusarium > Fusarium sp. NRRL 29148. The sequence continues at coordinate 41,097 of JABSTL010000344.1, forward strand.
GCTCGGACTATCGAGACATCATTGCTAGAATCTCATCCTGTTGTTTTCCAGCTCATGCAACGGCCTTGTACCTACTAGATGCTGTTGGTGCATTGGTTACTGGAACTCATTCACATACTGGAAGAGGTCAATGGCTGAGAACTCACCACGTCCTAGTTACAGTGCCCATCGTTGGAAAAAGGATGCTAGGCTCAATCAAACCTTGAGTGCTTTGGTGCCTTTTGCATGGCAGACTTCTCATCGTTGGCAAACACATGTTACTCACACGTAGTTCCAACAATGATTACTGTATCACAAGAATGAACCGCACCCTTACACAACCGACCATGAGCTTCTCAGATAAGAAGAAGGAAAAGGGGGTAACAAGCTAGCCTCAAATCTCTTAAACAACCGAAATAGGCAGTTGTTTGCTTCGTTGGTTTATTCATTTTCGCAAATTTATCCCCATAGGAGCATCGCTTGATGGAACTTCTGGAATAATCACCTCCTGTAGCCGTGTTATGCGCACTTATGTTTTACAAGAGTGGTGCAACATGCACTTCCTTTCTGCATGGATTTATCGTGGCACCTGGCCTTGAATACCCATCCACAAGTCCTTTGTTTCAATCATAGACCTTGATGTCAAATCGTAGGTATTGTAGGGGAATCCACAGATCTTAATATTATTCTTCATACTGAGTTTCACAAATTACCGAAAGACAATATCGGGCGCTTCAAAGCTCTTGCTATCCTATCAATTAGCTTATCTTTACGCCCATGGGTCTCTGTTTCGTGTTTCGACATTACAAGACAGTGAAACGACTAAGCTCCCAGTGTTATGGCATCAAAAGGTCGATCACAAGGCCAATCTCCTTTCATCGAGGGAGATAGTTGTATGGTGTAGGAGTTACCTAGGCCCAAGTCAGCCAAAAAAGATTTTACGGAGAGGCACAGGCGCCACCAAAAAGACCATGCAGAAAAGTCCCGGAAGCGCCCCACTACGAATCGCTCTGAAAGGATAGGCATTGACTTGGAAGAAGATGAGCTACATCATGATGCCATTGGACACATGGTGTCTATCTCGAATGGTTCCTTTGGGGACTGCTTTGATCAAGGCAGTGCCAGGGACTCCCTCATACGATCATGGACGCGTCAAGTACTGATATCAGACGTCTATCCGTCGACCCTTTACGAGAAGCAAACAGGTCACAGATATTCGATTCTATATCCATCAGATGTCCACAGGGCATGGCTCAACTCTACTTTATCGTCTCAATATAGTCGGATTTGCGGCAAAGAACGAGAAGTACAAGCCGATCTTTTTGAGGTCGGCTCTACTCATCGTGGCGGGTTTCTTGAGCTTCTTACTCTCAACACAGTGGGTCATCATGATGGGCTTTTAAACGGCTTGAAGTTTTGGTGGGTGTAGTTACTTCAGCGTCAAGTCACTTTTGACTTATTCTAACTGATTTTCATTGACTAGGCATATGAAGGTTGATCTCCATGACTTCCCAGTGCTCGGGGTAAAAAAAACTAGCTTTTGTTAGCGCAATTTGTAACCGAAACCCCCCTCTGATCAAGTGTTCAGCTCTTAGAGGATCTTGTCGCCGAATGCCCATCTATCTCGAACCACCTCAAATCGGTCGCCCTCAAGGTTGTTCGAGAAGCCAGCGAGCAACACTCTGAACGGGTTCTTGGGAATCCCGAAGTGTGCACTGGAAACATTATAAGATATGTTGGCCGTCACCAGGCCAAACCACAGTTCTTTCGATATTCTTTACCATGACCATGGGCGAATCGTCATGAACAAGAAGGATAACATACGACGAGCACTATTGGAAACACGAATTGATCTCGATGAATGCTCGAAACAGAAGTTTGAGTGCTTTCTATCCCAGTCCCTGGGCCATAATCCCATCGAGAGCTTAGTGATCGATGGTTAAGTGGAATTGCGTCACCTACAGGACAAATTACAACAATCCATTCTCCAAACCCCATACAGGGACCTTCTTACTTATTCTTCAGCCTGTACGAGGGATTTGGTCTACGACAGATGCCAAATTCTTTGTTTAGTTACTGAAAATGAGCTATCTCCACTGGTATTTGAGCATTGTGGTCAGAAACATTCAGCATACAAGATACACAGGTCCTATGATATCCTCAAGCTTCAATCCATTTTTACATTATCCGATGAAATATTTTCATATTTCCTTCCGGCATCAAGTACTGTTGCTACTCACAGTGTATCCAAGCGATATCGGGGGGGCGCTCGACTTGGTTATACGGGTAGTGTCTTACCAGACTCCAAAGACTGGCAAGCCTCAAGCTGACATTCTCTGCAGCAAATTTACCTATCGACTCTTTTGATTCCCAAGCCCGGCCAATTTGCTATTCCTCCGCTTCTCTCTTTCGTTAGCCTTGGCGATTTGGACATTGCGCTCAAGGATTTGCCAGACGATGGCCGCGAACAGTGTAGAAACGGCGCGGTGTACTCCTGTATTCATGATGCGGTGAACCATCTACACCAACACCATATTGCATGCCATACACGCAACCAGGATACGAGCATGCTAAATGACCCCTGCGCGATATGGGTATATTCAAAGTTCTTGGATCCTGAATCGGCTGAAGAGGCATTTGAGCCTGCAAGCAGTTTTTATCGGGACCTAATGAAGATGCTAGACAATGTTAAAGGTATTCGTGCTTCCAACGTTGTTAATGATTCGAAAATAAAAGTCAGCCTCGGTCACTACTTCTCAAGTATTATCTGCAGGTTCCTTCTCGCAGCTGCACACAGCTTATCGACAAATGAAGCTCGGTTGGAAGACTCCAAAACGGATGTGGAATATAACGAATACGAGCTCTCCTATATCAATGGTCAAATTGATGCTGTCAATGATAAGCTGAAGGAACAGTTTCGGCTTGTAACATACAATGTCATGATTTCGGAAACGGCTAGGAACGGCATCGATCATCCGACCACCCCTGACATAGGTCCAGAATTCCTGCTGGCGAATCTGATCACCAATCTTCAGAGATGGGCCATACATCCGGTTACAGGGTCGAGGAGGGATGCAACCTCATTATGACGCATCTTTCATCTTGCTAGGCAGCCTTCCGCTGTCAAAGACCTCCAACGCAGACGAATCTTGCGAATATCAGCTCTTGAAGAAGAAATGGATGCTCTGCGTGTTATTATGGAGATACAGAGACGCGTAAACAAAGCATACAAGGAAGGTGCTGGGTCCTGATTTCTTCCGGCGTGATACAACTGATGACGAATACATCAAGAATCGAAGCAAGAAGCACATATTGGAAAGCGAGCTCCTCGACAAACACGCCAAGTTTCTATCGGGAAACATAAAGGTATTAGAGAGAATGATGGGGATAGGGCAGGCAACAAGACATAAAATGAAGCAGTTGATAGAATTGTCAGATGAAGGACATGGAAAGGCCATTCGTGTTTTTACTTTCGTTACTTTATTCTTTCTTCCACTGTGAGTATAACACAACTGCCTTCCAAGTCATTGAACTATGAAAGCTCATTATCTTGTAGGTCCTTCGTCACGAGTTTCCTTGGCATGAACACAACCGACGTTAGAGATACAGAATGGGATCGAAGAATATTCTGGTCATCGGCGATCCCCTCAACTGCCACGATTATTTGCCTAGCTTGGATCTATGGATATCAATGGGATACAGTCATGGACTTCTGGCACTTGTTGCCTTATCAGCTTCAAGACTTTTACTGTCGTCATCGACTTCGGGGAAAGGTTGTGCGATGGATGAGGAGACTTAGATATACTTTTAAGTACACAGTTGGACGTCGGGGGAAGGGTAAGCAACATAAATTTGATGAAGAAGCGGGACTGGAACACTCTGAGTCAGATTGACCACCATTGAATCACAGCTAAACTAGTAATAACCAGAGATCAACGTGGAATATTCCCAACTGCGAAGAGCTGACATTGGAAAACTGAAGATAGATTTGAAACCCCCAGTTATGGGACTATTTTTATCATTCATGTTTGAGCAGATTCCTTCATCAATGCCGCAAAGTTACACCAAGAAATCTGATCGGGTTCTTTCGATAACAATTGAACGCAGTGAAAGGTTCGGGGGAGCCGATAGTGCGTAGATTATTGTGTCAACAACATTCTTGTTCGTTATGCCCTCATCGGAATCACGCTTCTTTTGCCATTCTTCGCTAGTAGGCGATACATCCTCAATCAACCCAGGATATACTGAAGTGACGCGTACCGATGTACCTTTCAGTTCCTCCACCAAGCCTTGAGTGAAGCCATCCTGAGCAGCCTTTGCTGCTCTAAAAGGAAGTGAAGCACCAGTGAGGCGCGCGTACTGGAGGCCAGACATTGATACAACATTATGAATGTCTGCTCGAGGCCGTTGTTTCAATAAAGGCAGAAGCTGTCGTGTTAAGATCATGGTGCCAGTGACAGCTGAGTTCACGACCGACAGGATCTGATCATCGGTTTGCTTGTCGAAGCTTCCCTCAGTGAAATGGGCTGCATTGTTGACCAAAATATCGATGTTGGGATGAGACTCAGTTATCTCTTTCGTCGCTTTAGCCACGGAAGTAGGGTCTGAAAGATCGCAGATAATAGGGTACGCCGTTGCACCACTGTCGCTCTTGATTGTCTCGCTGACTTCTTGCAATGCGTTTTGGGATCTTCCCAGTAATATCGGAGTGGCTCCCTGAGAAGCAGCGACAATTGCCAAAGCACGGCCAAGACCGCGGCCTGCACCTGAAATCACGATCTTTCTACCCTCCATGTTTGTGAGTCTCGTTTTTCGGCGGCGTTGATTGTTAAAAGAGGTACTTGGGCGTAGAGGAAATTGAAGCGAAGGACCAGTATAAAAGACTCATATAGCTTGTAAATCAAATCAACGATGAAAGTAAGTATTCACAGTCCAAGGAGGAAATGCATGATCGTGACAAAATTGAAACTCGATCAGATGACAAATCAAGCCTGGAGCTGTGTTTGTTCCGGTATCGGCTCCGCCTAGGCATGTTCTGCGGCCGATGCTTTTTAGCTGAGGCCTTGGCTTTTTGTATATGATGAAGACATGAAAATGATAAAGATTGAAGATACGTGCAGATGTAGTCCGGGTTATAGGTCGGTGTGGCCAAAGTTCAGTCGGTAATCTGCTCACAGGACTACCTCTGTCATGCTTGACTAGCAGCTATTGTAAAACTGTGTGCTTGTTCTATCCTCTCGTCAATGAACTCCATCGAGGGGTCTATTTAGAGCTACAACTCCGGCTGACATTACAATGGTTTGAGGTTTGCTGCAAACTTTGGCTCCCGGTCAATGTTCTCATTATTTGGGGTGTTATTGAGCGATAGCCTGTCGTTCGTCAAGCAGCCAGCCATGCATGACTCTAGTCGGTGATTTTAAGTGGAGCTGAGTCAATTTCGCGGCGTGAGGACGAACGAAACAATTCTGTCAGATCAAGAACAATTGATGCCTCTTCTCAATTCGCATCATTTGTCGCTTATTCAACAAATACAATATGAATGGATTGATGAGCTCCAGTCGACTTTGCACGCGCCGTGTGGGCTTCTTCGCGCTCCCCCGATCGCGTCACGTCATGGCAATCAACGTCCCCTCAATCAGTATCAACCTGCAAAAACGCCGGACCAGCAGCCAATGCTGTAGCAAAAAGAACGCCTCACAACCATCGACTCCACCATCTATAACATCTCGCGAATTTTGGACCTTAAAGTCAGCTTGGAAGAGGGCTTCTGTCAACACTACACGCTGCCTCATCGGGTGTACAGTCGGTGACTTTGCGGCCATGTGGTTTCTCCAAGCATACTATCCCGGGCTCAGTATGGGAATAGTGATGCCAATCTCAAGTTAGTGGCCAATCACTTTCATTCGAAGAAAAGCTAATAAAGCAGTGGCCTCTGGAGTTTCGACATCAATTCTTCTCGAGACAGTCATGCTACGCGTTGGCCGTGACGGGTTATCCTGGCTTACGGCGATCAAGACAGCGGTCGGCATGAGTCTGATCTCCATGCTGACCATGGAAGCAGCCGAAAATGCAGTAGATTACTATTTAACGGGTGGCCAAGTTGCTCTTGATGATCCATCATTCTGGCTTGCTGCTCTGGTGTCAATTGCAGCAGGTTTTCTGGCACCGCTACCGTACAATTACGCGAGGTTGCGCAAGTACGGAAAAGCCTGCCACTGAATAGCCCACCAGAAAGGATCTTGCATCTGGCTTTGAGCTTGTATTGTTATGAGTTCCGCTTATTGAATTATAGAACTACATTAGGTGGAATCTCTATTTTTGTATATCACAATTTGTGGTGCAGGCTTTGTTGAGTAACTGGCCTAGCGTTTCCGGCACCATTTTCCGCCCTCGCCAGGCCGGGCCATGATGCTGTGACTGGTGTTTGCCAAGCTTTGCTATGACTCCAAAACCGCCCTTTTTGACAGAAAAGTAAGAGTTGACAGATATTCCATCATTGCTTAATTGGCACAGACATTTCACATGCGACACGACTTGTGGCTTAGCGGCTGGTCAATGGGCTTCTCAAAAGGCACAACGATTGAGTGCTGACATCGTGGATCACCCTCAACAATTAGACCCATGCATTCATCACTCACCCATCGGCTTCAGAAAACGAAACATCGCTTATAAATATCATCCAATCTACCCCAGAGCCCCGCCATTTACCTGCAGCCAAGATATCTCCAGATAAACAACCCCAGCCTGGCGTTTTATCTCCTCAAGTCGAGACCCTTTTCCGGTGCGTAGCGCGACACGTGAACCATCGGAGCTTCATCAGTCTCCGAACCATCTTGCGTGATAGCATTGCTATGAGAGCAATTGCCCGGCCCAAAAAGTAGACTCCGTGGAAGCTGTTTGTCTCTTATCTCATCCTGAGTTAGATCTGTGACGGAGTGATGCCGTTTTGTAGCGCCGATGAGATTTGGCCTCGGGTGTTGGAAGTAATGGTGGTGTCATTGGGATGATGATCCAGGGCTGGATTAAGCATACTTCATGCGTAAAATACCCATGACTCGTAGCGCGGATCTGCAATTTTGGGGTTCATGCACAGCGGGCAGTGATAATAGCAATAAGATTGAAGCAAGGTTGAAAACAGAGTGAAGAGACTCAAAGACCTTGACAAGTACCGCTTTCTCGGATCGAATGCAATAATCGCTATGACCACCTCCTCATTCTTGACTGGATCTAGAGTCGCATCAGCCATCCCATCAAAATCTAATGGTTCCCCAGTCTCACTCACCATCTCCACAACCATAACCCCATCCAGCATCAAATGAGACACTACACAGTTGTCATTGTCATTAGCGTCACTCTCCCCTCCCAAATTAACCTTGAAAGTAACCTTTTCATTCCTCCGGCCTCTACTTCTGCCCCCGAAGCCCATTTACCCCAGGTTTACCACCACTTCCCCAGGTTTATTCCCCGCCCCCCGCGAAGATCACCGTTCAGAACCCATAAATATATAGAGCCTGGACCACTTACGAAAATTTTCTTCGTCACGCCAGACTTACCAACACAACAAGATCAACAACAATGGCTACCACTACTGACCAAAAGCGTGAGGCGCCCGAATTTGCGCATGTCAATAGCATTCTCGAGGATGAGAAGCCTTCGCAGGTGGAGGAGCGAGATTGGACGGGTACTGCCAAGAAGACAGACCCTGAAGAGATCCGCCTTGTCAAGAAGCTTGATCTTTGGATCATGGTGAGTGATCATCGCGCCAATGCTTGGCTACCAGGCTGACGTTCGCAGCCTTGTCTTTGTGTTATGTACTTCCTCAACTACGTCGATCGAAATGCCATCGCTCAAGCACGATTGAATAACTTGGAAGAGGATCTCAACATGACTGGTACCGAATTCAACACGACTGTTTCGATGTATGTTGACGCGGCTGCCAAGTTTTGGGAATAATGCTGATGATTTTAGCTTGTTTGTTGGTTACGTCCTCATGCAGGTCCCCAGCAATATGTTGATCACCAAGGTCAAGCCTGGTATTTACATGAGTGCTTGGATGCTAGTTTGGGCTGCTGTCTCTGCTTGTACTGCTCTTGTCAAGAACTATGGTGGATTGGTCGCCTGCCGATTCTTCCTCGGTATCACTGAGGCTCCTTTCTATCCTGGTGCCACTTACATGCTCTCGATCTTCTACACCCGCAAAGGTCAGATCCTCGCTCATGAGAAGTATGTAAGATACTAATGTAAACCAGAGGTCGCAGCTCGTATTGCCGTGCTTTACTGCGCTCAGATTTTGGCCACCGGTTTCTCGGGTCTGATCGCCGCTGGCATCTTTGCAGGCCTTGATGGAAAGGCCGGTCTTGCAGGATGGCGATGGTGAATGTCCCAGCCTCTATTTTCAAACCCATCTAACAGCCATAGGCTCTTCATCATTGAGGGTGCTGCCACTGCTCTTGTCGCTATCGTAGGCTTTTTCATGCTCCCCAACACCCCTCTCACCACCCGCTGGCTCAACGAACGCGAGAGGCAGCTTGCCCACGGGCGCATGGAGAAGGACAAGGCTTATGACTCTGAGGAGGGCGGTTCGGCCTGGGAGGGCTTGAAGCAGGCTTGCGCTGATAAGCGAACATGGCTTTTCTGCCTCATGCAGAACTTCCATCTTTCTGCATGCTCCTTCAACTCCTTCTTCCCTACGTGAGTGTTCCTGGCTTGCTTTTCGTGTCCACGCTAACAGTATCATAGTGTCATCAAGACTCTTGGCTTCAACACTACTATCACCCTCGTCATGACCTGCCCTCCCTTCATCTTCGCTGGTGCGGCTGGTATCCTCTTCGGATGGAACTCTGGACGCATGCATGAGCGTACCTGGCACATCACCGCTGGACTATCTATTGCCGTTGCAGGTTTCGTTCTGGCTGCTTGCACTCTCAACACCGCTGCTCGCTACGTCGCCTGCTTCATCTTCCCCATGGGTGCCTATGCTGTCAACTCTGTCATCATCGGATGGGCATCTTCGACTCTATCACAGACAAAGGAGAAGAAGGCTGTTGTGTTGGCAATGACCAACGTCGGTGGACAGGTAAGATGCCAGCTCTCTTGTTTCATCACACATTCTGACTTTGGCATAGATCGGTTACATCTATGGTGCTTACCTTTGGCCCAAGAGTGACTCTCCACGATATGGAATTGGTTTCGGTGCCTCTGCTGGCTTTGCGCTGTGCTCGATTGCCTGCGCTTGGGCCATTCGCGTCCTCTTGATCCGTGAGAACCGCCGCATCCGCGCTTCCACCTCTGAGCAGGTCAACCTTTATGGATACTAAATTTGGAATGAGATATGGATAATGTAGCCTATATATCTCGGGGATTTCCGAATAGATAATGTCCCGAAGACTTGGCCCTTGTCACCGTGAATTCCGGCCTCCCTGCAGTGGATTGAGGGGAGTTTTTTCAGCTTGTAGCATGCAGACCCAGCCCCAGACAGGTTTTATTCGTTGCAATCATGCCAACACGCCCGAGAAGTGTCTATTGGGTTAGGCAACATTACCTCATTATCTTGGCTGACTGGCTAGCCCAGCTTAGCCCCGCACGGTTGCCTAACTTGGAGCATGCAATAAATACGCAACGGGCTCGAGATAAGCCCGCCTTACTCTTTCAATCCTTAGGCTTCTCCCCTTCGACCAAGATGGCCAACCTACTTCGTCAAGATATTCTTGCCAAGACCCCAATCCCTCAAGTTGAAAGCCCTCTCTATGCCAAACTCCCCGGAGAAGTCAGAGACAGCATCTTCTCCTATGTCCTCACGGATCATCCGGACCCAACATCGAACAAAAGGTTCAAGGAGAACACATGCTACACTCGCCCTTCCTATGTAGCAGCTCAGTCAACCGATACCAGGCTTCTTCGTACATGTCGCGCTATCTATCGCGAAACCTGGTTCAAGCCATTTCTCCTACGAGAGCACACAGAATGGGCTACAGGTGAAGATCGTGCTCCTCCGTCTCACAAAGCTCCTCCACGCCTGCGCCCCATGCTCGCAAAGATCTCCAAATCTCTCGGCACAGACAATGTCGAGATCGAGAGATTGAGAGTCTTTGCTCAGATGTACAGACTCCAAGAAAACGGTCTGCGAGAAGTCCTACGCACGCCACATCTCGCTCCCCGCACCATTACGCTGACCATTCGTCACACTGATTGGTGGTATTGGGAGGAGGATGAGCCCTTGCACTTTGATGGAAACTGGATCGAGGGTGTTTGTCAAGTGCTGACTCCCAGCACGACTCAATTCTGCATCGAGTTGGAGTCCCTCGAGCGTAAGAAGGACCAGGTCGACAAGATTGCCAAGCAGATGGTCGACTCATGGTTCTTCAAACGACCCGATGGAGTTGTTCTCTACGCAGACACATCAGATTCCAACCGCAAAGTCAGTCGCTGGAGCGGTTCAAGCACTTGGCACGGTCAACGCTGGATCCGAGATGAAACGGAACCCCACAAACTCGACTACTACATCGTCTCCATCACGTTCCGCCCTCTGATCTCAATCGAGAGAAGCGGCGGATCTGCGAGCGAGAAGGCAATCAAGGAAGCACAAGATCCTCAAGCCCCGGAGTGTCCCAAGCTCTCACTTCAAGACAATGAAAAGAGAATAGAAACCGAGAACCCTTGTGAGTGGGTTAGTGATTCAGATGGTGAGAGCGATTCAGATGAAGCATATATGGTCAATGTTTGATTAATCATAATACAGACGATGATGGTTACAATGGATTGCCGCAGCCAGAGTCGGACAACGATGAGTGGTATGCGGAAATGGAGGAGATCTATGGCAATGGTCGATTCATGCAAGGGCTGTATGTCGGCCGTTTAGAGTAGTGTAAATAGAGTCTTCAGCTATCTTATTTCATAAATACACTTTGTTAAAACTGTGGCCATCAATGATCCTGTCTGCTTATTTTCCAAAATGCCTCGTTTCAGGCTGTTTCAGCCCATGCCCAGAAATCTCATGGTGCGGCTGAAATTCCAACCAACCACCAACCTCAAGCATTCGCAGAATCAGGCTGTGCATGTCTGCCTTACCCCGCTTCTCAAGTGCCGCAAAGATGACCTTTTCTGTTGATTCAGTGTCGGTTTGCCTTTTTGTCAAGCTTTGAATCGATGATGAAGTCGACTATCTCGCTCACGAACAACTACCAAAGTCAATCCAGCCTAAGCTATCAACAGCCATTTCTACGCCTCCGCCTACACGTTTGTGAGCATCTCAATCAGCAATGAGGTTCCTCGACGTGAAGACCTTGGAACTACATAATTTTGATGACGCCTCTGCATATCCGCCCTACGCAATCCTCTCTCATTGCTGGTATTCGTCGGAACTCGAGCTGACCTTCAAAGACTTTGAAGATCTAAGTCAGCACACTTCAAAACCCGGATATTCCAAGATCGCCAGCGCCTGTCATGCCGCCGTTAGTCAAGGCTACTACTGGCTCTGGGCGGACAATGTCTGCATCAATGAGGAAGACACAGTTGAGAAGGAGGAGACCATGAAGATCCTCTACTCAATGTTTTTAAGAGCAGGAGTTTGTCTGCTATATCTAAGCGAAATTCCCAATGCAAATATTAAGGATGATGATAAAGAAATATTATCTTCAGATATCCGAAAGAGTCGGTGGGTGAGTCAGGCTTGGACTTACAGAGAGTTGATTCCACCTCACAAGTCGGTATTTTATGCCGCCGATTGGTCTCAATTGGACCCAGAGTTCCAGGCTGAAATCACTACTAATGTACTTAGAGTCAGCCAAGATGATGGACCAAAAGAAGACAGAGCACATCTCCATTTCCCATCTAACCCTCCCAGAGTCCAAAGTTCTCAGTGGAAGAGCAGGCCAGTCTATCGACCGAGGGCTGCTACAGAAGAAGAGATTCGAAATTTCTTAGAGAACCCAACTCCAACCCCATCATCTCCCCCAGCTGCAATTGAACCTCAGCGCAGAAGTGATTTGAGCCAAAGCAAACAACCCTCAACCACCACTGATGATTCCACCCCAAGAACTTCAGGGCCGATAGTGACTGAGCCACTTAGCTCGCTACCATCCTTGAACCCTTTTGAAAGCGCCGATGAGGAGGAACGCGCAACTCTACTAAATTATTTTCTCAACAACAGAACGCCTTACGAATTGGCACTAATAGACTCATTCATACACGGAAAGGGTTCGTCTGGCGATTCTGATGATGGTGATATATCAACCAGTCCCAGTGATTCGCAAGCAAATAGGTGAGGATATCCCAGTGCTCGGATGCACGAGACTAAGTTGTTGGAATAGTCAAGACGGTATCCGTATCCTAATTCTTGACAACGACCATACTGTTGGAACTACTCTATCATGGCTGCTGAAAGGTCTTATTAAGGCTCAAGTCACTGTTGACAGCGGCTACGTGGTCAACTTAGAGGGGTCCGGTTACGACATCGTTTTCGCTCGTGGGGAGGGAAGCCCTTTGCTCTACATGCCACCAAATTACAGTCACCGAGGGGTCGTCCGAATACTAAAGAAATGCCTTACTATGCCGCTTCCATCCTCTTCTGTCCCAGCAAAGGTGTCATTCGAGATGCATGGAGAATACCAGGTAATCTGCGAGTCGCAGAAGCAGGGGCACCTTACGGATCTTACATCAGCAGTACTTAGAGATGAGAAGGTCTACGAGAGTGACTTCACGTTGATGTTTGGCGTCGCATTTTCCGATGGCTCTGTCCATTGGCCACAAATATCGTTCTCAGATCTCGCTTCCCACAACTCCCTCGGGGAGCCTGTAGCGCAAGATCAGCTATTCGGTCATCCACCTATTGATCTTGCAACTTCGGGTCTCTTTGGCGATCAGCAGGCCATGGGCCGCCTCGCTGATGGACATCAAGTCCACCTCGATCTGATGAAGGATGCAGGGCCAGCGGAAAGCTTCCCTTACGACCCTGGCTCTATCAACACCCAAAGCCCTCGCGAGTATGGTAGTGCTCAAAGCGAGGCCGCCACCAATAGCCCATGCTCATCAACTTTTGACCTCACAGTCCATAGTCATGGGACACGTCCGTCGACCGTCCCTACTTCTCTGCCGCACAAGCCCCAAAATCCGAAGGGTATCTTGAACTCTCTGCAGACAACAATAGACCAAACGCAAGAGGAGGAAAGTACATCATCGAGTCATCGCAAAGAAGAACAAAATCGGTGGTCTCCTGGCAAGTCTGAAAGGACTCGCGCTGAATTCGATACAGCTACAACATATTCTTTTGATACGCTCGATACGCTCTCCGATGACCCTAAATTTGTATACTTCCAGGCATTCATAAATCAACTCGCTGATGATGTGAGAGCGGCTGCCGATGGAACCATTCTCCAAGACGTTGGGCAAGACTATCTGGACCAAACACTCAGGGACTTTGCGTGGAAGCTGCATGACGAGTCAACAAACCCATTCCAACTTGAGACTTCTGTCATAATCCACAGAAAGAGGAGGTAAGCAAAGTAAGGCTTTGAATATTGATGCTTCGCGACTCATGTTATTGGCAGGAATATTGTTGACCTGCTCGACTTCCAAGCTCCCGCACTTGAAGAAGCTGAGAGCGTATCTGGCCAGAGTCTCGGGGACTCGGAAGCAGAAGATGGAGAAGGATCTTCCACAGTCCCTTTCAGAAAGGCTGAAGAAATGATCGTTGACTGGATAGACGACATCAAATCCGGCGAACAGAACGATCTTTCACAAATGCCCCAGTACAGACGGTTCATCCGAGGATCCGAGGCTTACCAATGGCTTTTGGCAAAGATCAATCAAAAAAGTCGGCTATCTTGCGAAGAACCCAGCCTGATGGATAGGATTGGCAACACGATCAGGAATAAGTTGAAAGAACGCGCTCCGCACCATAAAATGAGCAGAAAGAAAGAATCCATCGGGTTTGAAATGACCTACTATCTGGCATTGGATGTTATTGGAATGATGAAACGCTCCGGGATTTCCTCCTCCTTTGGCAAAGCCTTACCCAACATCCTTTGCTTCACTGGCAAATGGGACGAAGCGCAAGCTACAAATGTTGCAGAATATATGGATCAAACATGGCCCCGTTCTGGAGGTGCCATTATTTCCCTGTTACAAGACCTTCTATCTGACCAAGAAAGCTTTTTTAGTCGATTTGATCCTGCGCCTCTAAAGACTCTTCGATCTGTCACTTGGACAGAGCCTCCTTGGCCTGAAACCACTCGTCGGAATTATTCGACCCAGTGTATTCTAACGGGTAACATGAAAGAAGGCCGTGGCACAAATGTCCGATACGAAATCTCAGCCAAGGGGGGCTACTATGCTGTTTCTGAGATAGGTGAACAGATTGCTTGGTTGGCTTCGGTCTTTAAAGTACATAACTACACCCGCTTCAGATCGATCATGCCACATATTACCAATTTCTCCGCCAAAGCCTTCAATAACAGCGGTGGAAGCACCACTGCTGTTGTGGGAAAGTGCTGCTTTTCTTTCTTCATTCACCCCGAAACCGATTATAACCCGAATCAAGGCTTCTGCTGGGAACGGTTATTTAGCTCTCTGAACATTGTACGTGGCTACCCAATACCACGACGTTCAGTGCCGAAGTCTGGCCTTGAGGTGTCTTTGCGATATGCAGCGTCTATAGTGGGATCTTCCGAGGTTGTACAATGGGACAAGAGACTGGTGATAAAAGGATTCAATATGTTGATGGTCGCTACGCAAGTCACCGATGATGTCGTCGTATGGCATCTCCTCGTCAATGAAGAGCTTGGGGAGAGAATCTCATACATCGACCCGAGGCTCGATCATATTGATGTCAGATTTTCTGAAGAAATGTCTCTTCGGCATATTGAAGGCAAACGCCACATTGTTGGATGGTGTACCAAAGCAACAGACTTATGTGGTGATCCAAAACCTCTTCTGAGTTTATCGTTGCACCAAATATCCGATTACTAACTCATAGGAACAGGACATCCTACTGCCAATCACGGGATCAAGCCTGGCGGTCTACCGAAGGCATCGGCATCTATTCTTATAGACAAACTATACATAGAAGGTGGAAGTCCTGTTACAGCTGGTCTCATGCTCGACATTAACAAAAAGGCGCAACCCGTTTGGCTCCAAAGAGAGATGGACTACCCAAGTTTTCTTAATTGGGTCAAACTTCAACCCGTCGTTTTCTACGATGTTGAAGAACGCCGAGCATGGCTTGTCGACGGTGCTTCTGCCCTACTCCATCTCGTCCGCATTTCACTTCATCTGGATATCAATGACCCCGAATCAGCCTACGACTGGGTATATGATCCCAGCAAGCTCAAAGACCACTGGCCAAGTGTTGGGAGTCGCCAAGCGGCACTTCAGACTTTAAAGAACTGGGAAAACAGGACATTAAACGTTTACATCGTTGACAAGCACATGGATTCGAATGGTGTACCTGTTACCAAGTATTCGACCTTCGAAGAGCGAGTAAAGAGAATTCTTCACTCGATAGAGAAGTTGATCGATCGACAAGCTCAGGCGGCATCTCAAGACGGTATCAAGATCTCTCAAACTTTGGACCCACGTCGTGATGTTGTCGGTTTCGATATCGTGGATATTATTGATCCCGCAGTTCCTATTTACCCGCGTATTCAGCATCTCAATTCATGGGGACACGGATGGATCGACTTAATACCGACTATTGGCATAACTTCCCTCTTCGGGCGGGGATTTGGAGATCTTATACGAGCCGACGAACCCGATTTGATCTGCCCAAGCTGGAGATCGGTTCCAGCAGGAAAAGACTATCTTGCTGCCTCAATATCAACATTGCAGATGCTCCATGAGAAACGTCTCCTTAGGATGGAGCCGGGCCTCGTTGGTGGTGAACTGACGAAGAAAATTACATGGGTAGCTGCCAAAGAAGCATCTCTGTATTGCAAGTGCCTCAAGGGGCAAGGTAGTAGTAGTGTTGTCCAGACTGCTGGGTCAGAGTGCAACCACAACCCTGTCCAATTCCTTGCCAAAAGATGGTGGTCTCGTACTATACCGCACGGCTTGAAGCCTGTACATTTAGGATCCCTTGATGCTGAAGGGGCTGTGATATTTGGTCACACTGTTCTGGGACTAAGAACTGTGGACAGATCGACGTCGAGACAGGCAGATGATGATGGCGACGCGTCGATGACAAGCGGCGAGCAGGCCCAAGATGCTTCGTCAACTGGCTCAGTCGTGAGTCAGACTACATCCATTACTGTCCCTAGTGTTGGCCATTCCAGCCAGGATGCGGGAAGTGCTCAAGAGAGTTTGGATGGTACAAGTAGCGCGCCAGGTGAGGATAAGAAGAAGAGATGGTCTAAGTTCAAGAATTGGGTCAAAAGATGAGTTTTATATAGGCTTATTCGGGTGCTTAATTGAGAAAACAGATCGTGTACACGATCTCATTCACTTTGTTTGGGGTTATTTATTTATCCATCAAGCCATTCCAACCAACTTCGTAGTCTTCATGGCCCCTTCGCTCGGCACTAACAGACATGGCTGACATATGCTTATAAATTTGTTAAGCCACTAATGTGTTAGTTAGCAGCTGGGATTTAGAGAACAAGATAACAGCACCTTATAGGCAGCAGGCACAGCATTACGATTCAATGGCAAGTTTGACGTTGGAAATTGCCCTGTAACTCATCATCGGTAGATGATAATGAAGTTGCAATAAGAGGTTGCAGACAATGTCGCTTCTAAATCTGATTGTCACATTCTGACAGTCCTACACCAGAGTGCATTCCTTTGCCGTAAATGACCATATTGTGCGAGATTAATACGACCACGTGAGATTGATCAGCTTTCAGTCCGAAAGGACCTTCAGTCTAGGCGAAGTGTGCCTAATTTAGATGAAACGAGCAATACAAGCGCCTCCAGGGGCAAGAAAACACCAAACTATGAGATAGGGTGCTGAAATAAACTTATTAAAGAGTACCTTAAGTTTAGGCTAAATTAGCCTAAATCTTTTCATCACTTAGGGTTAAGATCCTGAGTTTTCTTTCCTCCCCTAGATGCGCAACAATCACGGGACGTCGCGACCGTCTTGACGCATGAATTGTTTGTGCCGAGCGCCCTGTTTCGCCACATCCCAGAGCTCCACGAATAATTTGCCAGCCTTGGAACGTCATTGATCAAATCCAAGATGCATCCTAGCGCTCGGATTGGTAACTGGAATGAGCATCGAGTCATTCTCTGTATACAGAAACAAGAATTTATGAATCATGTAAAAATCTATCATTACGATATAAAATCTATGTCGTGCCGTGCAGGCTTATGCATAAGCTTATTGATAAGCCTTGAATGTATGTCATGTCCAAAAGTCGGGTAAATACGCCCGTGAAAAAGAAAATCCAACACGCGTTTCGTGCGTAATGAATGAAGATCCCCAAGCTGACTCGTCGTCAATACTACTCGCTACTCCAAACGCCTTGTTTTAATGCCGATGCTATGTGATGGATGTCTAGTAGAACTGAAAATTATTAGCGATGGTCTGCGGTGCTAAATGGCGGGCAGGAACTTACCAGGTTGAGTGTCCAGAGAAGGACAAAGAGGCCAAGCATGCGGAGCTTGAGGTTGTTGGCCCACGAGGACTTTGAGGGCATGTGTCGCGTAAAGCCAGAGAGCATGTTGCTACTCATGAGAGGCTCGGCATCAGCCTTGGCCTCCACATCGTAATGCTCATCTTGCTCCTGCGCAGCCCAGTCCTTGGTCAGAAGCTTGACCATTCCACCAGTAGCGTCGGCAACGCGGGAGCTGATCCACAGGAAAACGGGAACGATGACGATCAGAGACCTCCAGCGGTCGCAGAGGAGGCTACCGTCACCCTTGAAGATGTCAAGAAGGAGAAGACCCTTGGTATCGGCAGCGAGAAGGATGTGGAACTGAAGGGTAAAGGTCTCGAGGGAACATCGGCCAATCCAGGCGAAAGTTCGAGAGTACCATGTGCGGGCGGCGGGGAACATGTTGCGAGCAGCGATAAATCCCATGATGGGGATGAAAGAGAAGACGGGGTGAAGGGCAGTGTAGTCCTGCTTGCTCTCGGCGCTGCTGACCGCAATCCACCAGTACAGAGGGATGGAGAGAATACCAGCGACACCAGCCAGGCCGTAAGATTGGGTGAGGATCTTGTTGTACAGCTTGGTTCGGACGGAAGCGACACCCATAATGATACCGACGTAGACAATGAGACCGTCAAGACCGAGACGGAACTGCCACTCGTGAAGATCCCATTCGATACGGAAGACAATGTTCAACACATCAAAGACCCACTGCAGGACGGGTGTGTAGAGCATAGCTCCAGGGCAGATAGCGGCAGACACAGCGATCTTGCCCATGAGCGCCCAGGTGTTGTCGTTGTACTTCTGGCCAATTGCGAAGAGGGAGTAAATGATGAGGAACCAGAAGCTGACGAGGGGGGCGAAGTAGTAAAACATGTAGTCGGTATTCATGAAAAAGGGTAACGCGCAGCTGAGAAGGTTGAGACGGAGAAGAACGGCGGCGACACGCTTGAAGGAAAAGTCCTTCTTGGAGCTGAAGAAAACACCATGGCCGAAACCAGTCTGGAAGAGATAGGCGGCAACGAGGAGACGGATACCGACGTAGATGTTGAGGTCGCGCGAAGCACCAGTCCAGTGATACACGAGGATAAGAGCCTGCATCCAACCCTTCCACTCATCGGTCTGGTCACGGGACAAAGGCTTCGCATCGTCGAGAGTCGTGGGGGCAGCAGCGGGAGCGGCACCAGGTCGAGGAGGGGGAGGCTTGGACTTGGTCATGAAGGCAAAGCCGACAATGAAGCAGAGAGCGGACATGAGGTTAAAGTCGAACATGTTGTACTCCTTGGAACCTTTGGCGAAAGACTGTGTTCGGTCGGCCCAGTAGCAGGCAAGCAGACCGGTAACGAAGGTAGCGGCATCGAGGTTGAAGATGGCCCACTTGGGAGGCTCGCCAGATCGAAGAGCAAGAATCTCGGTGATGGCAGCACCGCCGACGTAGAGGATACCAAGAGTGACGAGGATAATCTGGACGAAGGACTTCTGGCCATAGTCAGTGCAGCAAGTGCGGTCATAGGGATACGACTTCTGAATGTCGAGCTTGGCATTGCATCGAAGATTGAGAAGGATCTGGGCCTTCATCTCAGCAACACTATCGGTAACATGGAAGCCGTTCTCGTGGTCGCCGATAGCATCCTGCTGGTCATACGACAAAGCGGGGAAAGACCACAACATGGGAATGCCAGACTCTTGCTCCTGTGTCTTGAGGAACTCGTCAATCTCCTCGACCTCGCCGGGTTGCGAAGCGACACCCGTCTTGCGGTAATCGGGGAGCATGTCGTAGAAGGGCGGGGCAATTGGCGCCCAGAAGACTTCATTGCCAATTCCATCGCGAGGATCCATGGGTCGATTACCGAAAGGCTCAAAGTCCATGTTGGAAGCGAGCTCAGACATGTTGTTGAAGGCGGCCTTGAACATGGGAATAGACTCCTCCTTCTCGAAGCGGGCGGCGAACCAAACTCCCATTCCCATGAAGGCCAGGGCGGGTCCTTTTTGCTTGTCGACGGGGACCTCGTTGATCCTCTCTTCGTGGTAGAGGGTGAGTTCATTGCGGGCGATGGCGCTGTCGTTGCCAAATGGATCCCAGATTTCCTTGAGTCGAATGCCGCCGAATTCTACATCGTGGCTTTCGTGCTTCTTGCTGTTTGCTCGTACTTCCTCGGCCTTTTCTGCGTCGAGCTGTCGTGGTGTTAGCGACTGATGGCCATGCAATTGAACATTGACCAAATAATTCGGCAACACATCTACAATTAAATTATCATCGACTTACCAGACGAGCCATGCCATAAAAGACCTGTCGAGTCGTAGAGTCACCGACAAAAAGCATGTGCCGTCCCTCCATGCACTCCTCAATCTCCTCCTTCTTGTACTTGTGGATCATACATCCGGGAGGCTGCCAGTTTGTGAAAGGCGCTCTGCTTCCATTCTCTGCAGGAGTGTTCAACCAGGTTCCGTCATTAAGCAGAGCCTTACAGCGATACGGGTCGTCGCTTAGTTGAAGCTGGTTGATGGCGATGCCTAAGATGACGACCAGCGTCAAGCCGAGGGCCAGCACCCGGTTAAGCGCAACACCAGAAGTTGGGAGTGCTGCGCCTATTGTCATTGCGATGATTTATTTTTAGTGATGATGAGTAACGATTGTTTGTGGCGCCTAGCGGGCCAAGCGAATGACGAAAAAGAGAGAAAACGGCAAAAAGAATTCGTTATGTTGAAGATGAAACCATCTGAAGGACAAGAATCCAAAATGGCGATGGACGTTGACGTTGGTGGAGTTTTGTTCAAGGGAGCGAGAGACAGACTCTTGGAATGCAAAGAGAGCCAGAAACAAGAAAAAAGAAAACTGAGACAAATAAACAATGGAAAGTTCAAGACAAGCGTAAGGAGGGACTTGACTTGCGTTTTGCGTTTGCGCGAGAGGGAGACGGACAGACGATCACTTTGAAACGATGAAAAAAGATCTACTGTGAGGAGTATATGAGGTAACAGTACGCGTAAGTCTTCTGGAGTCTACAGGCCTGCAATTGCCTTGCGGATGCCCCTGATCGGCAAAGCAAAGGCTAGCATGACCCTCGCAGGGTTCCACAGTCGACAGAAAGAGGACCATGTCAGGGGTGTACTTTGGTGGAGAAGACTGTGTGAGAAACTGGATCGATCAGCGTGAGACAGGCAGCGGCAGCGGTAACAGCGCCAGATAAACAAGTCTGGCTGCATGCGGTTACAAAGGTAAATAGTCGGTCGGAATTATCGTCAATAGTCTCGCAACGGCGTGGTGCTGCCCCTTACCTCGCGATACTGACTTTGCTGCTTTAAGGTTGTTTCTTTTAAGGTTGTGGGGGTCTAGAACCCATCAATAACGCCAAGTCTCTTCTCTCTCAGTAAAGAGGCCAATCGTGCACACCATTCTCTCTCGCGTTGCGTCTGCCCCTGGCTCTTTAATCTCTTGGCTAAGAGCGCTAGACTACTCTGTAGAAGCTGGGGTGGCTGGCGGGCTGAGTGGAAATTCTCAACGCGCCGCTTGCAGTGGTAGAGTGGTTATCGTCAATTAGAATGTGACGGTGCAACAAACCTACAGAGGTAGAGCCTAGAGGAACGGGAAAATTAACTTGGTTTCGCCCCTAGATGCACCGCTCGAGCGACACGGAGTATTTTATGCTCTGCTAAACTCAAAAACCCAATCTTTCACTTTCCCCCCTTGGCCTCGATAAAGAGAGGCCAAAAAAGCTTGAAGGGATTAAGGTTACAGAGGTGCCTAGCCCCAAACGAGGCAAGCTGCCGACCAATCCATGCCTGTCGCTTGAGTCTTGACCACGGAGGAAGTGTCTCAATCAGTTGTTGCGTCATTTGTGAAGCGCTGGTTTGGCGATGTCTCCCCCTGTAATGCCCTCCTTTACAGGGGGTTTCGTCCCCTGGAACTTTGGTTCATGATCTGACGAGACTCTTGGTGCAGATAACGACCATGCGAGGTGGATTTAATCACATTACATCCTGCGGGATTCCGGTGATATATATATATAGAGTATATTAACCACCGCCTCATATTGGCGAAATGCGTGATTCTCATGTCAGCGACTTCGAATGTTATAACTAATCTTGGACCGTGAGATTCTGAAACCGGAAGCCCCCACTGATTCTTTGGTGTGGTGGTAGTTTTTCCGCCGATCGTGCGACAATCAGGTTTTTTGGTCTCGCGGCAAATAAACAAGAAGACAAGGAC